>JAVJIF010027427.1:0-63745 GCA_038442645.1 Agave tequilana
TTGAAGCTCGTCTGACCCAGGCAATGGATTTCGATGAGGCCGAGCTGAGGTCGCAAGCGCTTGCCCAGGCTGCTGATGATAAGAGGACGAGGCTGGCTTCCCTTGGAGAGCGGATCAGATCTTACAATGTACGACTGTAGGTCGTAATACATATGCCTCCATGTATCCCTTCTTTTGGAATCAATGAAATAATCATTTTTTATTTGACTCCCTGTCGAATCTCCAATTGCTCCGCTTCTTAATTATCGGTTCCAAATTATATTGGTGTCATTTGGGAGAAGTCTCGTTTTCACGGGGGGAGAAACGAGGGAATCATTTGCTAGATTGAATACTGAAACTTGGCAGTCTGTCAGTTCAGAGGTCGCGATGACATAACTGGTTGAGGAGCCACCGAGCTTCAAAGTTGGTGATACTTGTCTTTTGTAAATGTCAACAAGTATCGAGACCTGTCTTTTGTAAATGTCAACAGGGCTCAAGGTTGAGACTTAGCTGTCTGCTGGTTTAGAGGTCGCAATGACATAACCGAATGAGACGCCACCAAGCTCAGAATTTGGTGATACTCATCTTTTGTAAATGTCAACGAGTATCGAGACCTGTCTTTTGTAAATGTCAACAGGGCTCAAGGTTGAGACTTAGCTGTCTGCTGGTTCAGAGGTCGCAATGACATAACCGAATGAGACGCCACCAAGCTCAGAATGGTGATACTCGTCTTTTGTAAATGTCAACGAGTATCGAGACCTGTCTTTTGTAAATGTCAACAGGGCTCAAGGTTGAGACTTAGCTGTCTGCTGTTCAGAGGTCGCAATGATATAACCGAATGAGACGCCACCAAGCTCAGAATTGGTGATACTCGTCTTTTGTAAATGTCAACGAGTATTGAGACCTGTCTTTTGTAAATGTCAACAGGGCTCAAGGTTGAGACTTAGCTGTCTGCTGGTTCAGAGGTCGCAATGACATAACCGAATGAGACGCCACCAAGCTCAGAATTGGTGATACTCGTCTTTTGTAAATGTCAACGAGTATCGAGACCTATCTTTTGTAAATGTCAACAGGGCTCGGATTGACACTTAGCTGTCTGCTGGTTCAGAGGTCGCAATGACATAACCGATTGAGACGCCACTAAGCTCAAGGTTGTGATACTTATCTTTTGTAAATGTCAATAAGCATCGAGTTTGTAGTGGAATTTAGGAGAAGTCTCGTTTTCACGGGGAGAAACGAGGGAATCACTGTCATATGTTTAATGTTAACGTACAGCGAAATGTATTTGTGTCTTTACCATTCTATGGATGAGAATTGGTAAGTGATTTTGGAGGTCTCGCTCTCACAGGGAGAAACGAGGGGAATTGCTGTCATAGGTTTAATGTTAACGTAACAGCGAAATGTATATGTGTGCCTTACCATTCTATGGATGAGAATTGGTAAGTGATTTTGGAGATCTCGTTTTTCACAGGGAGAAATGAGGGAATCAAATGGGAACTGGTCCTTTAGGATTTTTAGTAAATCCCCAGCTGTCACGGGTTTGATATGTCTTTACCAAACTACCGTTTGAATTGGGCTAGCCATGCTATTCCCCTCAGCATGATGAGTTGTCGAGGACTTATGTTGGACTTAAAAGCCAACTTTTCCTCTGTCCTTAATAGTTAAGGATATTGGATCATCTGGTTAGCGTATGTGTAACCTTGATTCTCCTTTAAGACAACCAGTATACGGCCAGGTTCCTACTGGTTTATGATTGTGTGATCTAACTTGGAGAAAGAAAGGCTCTCTTTGTGTGTACTTTGCACACGAAGGTCTTGATCAGAGGTGTAATGTTAACTTGATCATGAGAAGGATCCTTGATTAAGGATAATACTTCTTTAAGAATTTGCCATTGATCGGCATCATGAGTAGGTCGCCATCTGAAGTCATAAGGCGGTATGCTCCGTTGAATAGACTGTTTCTATGACAAACGGTCCTTCCCATTTAGGCTAAAAATTGCTTTTGGTCTTGTGCGTCATAATCATCGGTCGTCTGACGGCTAAAACCAGGTCTCCTTTTTGGAAGACTCTCTGTTTGACCTTCTTATTAAAGGCTTTTGAGATTCGAGCTTGATATAGCTCGATATGCTGCTGAGCTTGTAGCCGCTTCTCATCTAAGGCTTCGAGCTCTTGAAGACGCAATCGATCATTGTCTTCTGATGTGCACTTGGTGGTCAGAGCGACTCGCAATGACGGCATCTGGATTTCCAACGGGATGACTGCTTCGCACCCATATACCAGGGAAAAAGGCGTAGTGCCTGTCGGCGTCCCGAACCGTGGTTCGGTAGGCCCAAAGACATTCACCAAGCTTTTCGTCCCAATCGCGCTTGTTCGAGAAAACGATTTTCTTGAGTAGTTTGATGATCGTTTTGTTGAATGCTTCCGCCAAGCCGTTAGCGGCGGGGATTATAGGCAGTTGAAGCCACATTCTGGATTCGGTATTTATCGCAGAACCGATAGAACACTTGGCTTATGAATTGGGACCGTTGTCGTGAATGATCCGCCTGGGGACACCAAATCGATGGATGACATGGTGCTTGATGAAATTAACCACATTAGAGGTTTTGACTTCAACCAGTGGTATAGCCTCTGCCCACTTTGAGAAGTAATCGGTTATTGCCAGGATGAACCGGTGTCCTTTTGTCGAAGAAGGGCTGATTGGCCCTAAACATCTATTCCCCATGCTTCAAATGGCCATGAAGCAACAGTTGGGTGGAGCAGCTCCGAAGGCTGGTGTATGAAGTCCGCATGAATCTGGCATGCTTTAACACCTTCGTGCGTATTGGATGGCATCGGCTATCATGGTTGGCCAATAATATCCAGTCTGTGCAACCTGTCTTTGAGCTTTGGACCTGGCTGATGAGCTCCGCAAATGCCGTCGTGCGCTTCTTGGAGCGCTTCCTGTGCCTCTGAATTGGAAAGGCAACGGAGGAGGAGACCGTCATATGAACGACGGTAAAGTGTCCTTCAAAGCCGGATCGTAGTAGAAACGGAGAGACCTTCGTCTGACGGACGCCGCTTCTTTAGGATCGTCTGGAAGTAGACCGTGCAAAGCATAGTCGATGAGAGGAAAGCGCCAGTCTCTTGGTTCAAGATCCGTGGAAACATTACAGACTTCTCGAGTTCTCAACATATACTTGGAGCATACAAGATGTCGAGTTGCGACTGTGAGGTGATACTCGGTGTCGGCTGGCAAGGCTAGTGTTGTTGCTAATGCAGCAAGAGCGTCCGCCTTGGTATTCTGAGATCGAGACACATGCCCGATATAAAAGCCTTCAAATAGGTTAGCCAATTCGATGGCTGTATGGTAATAAGGCACCAAGTCCTCATGGCGGACTTCATATTCGCCTTTAACCTGATTGATGATCAGTTTTGAATCGCCATAGGCTTTGAGGTAGCGTACCCCCATTCCATGGGCGAGTTGAAGACCGATGAGCAGAGTATTATATTCTGCTACATTGTTGGAGCATGATTCTGTCAAAGAAAATGCTCTGGGAAGAACATGGTTCTGCGGGGAGATAAACACAACCCCCACTTCGGCAATAATCTTACCTTTAGGGCCCATTCGCGATGCTCCATCGAAGAACATCTGCCACACTTCCTCTTCTGAGGTTGCATAAGACTCGAAGACTTCATCAGGGATATCTTCGTGAAGTTTTGAATGCTTCGGAACTGGATGAGCAGCTAAGAACTCTGCAAGGGCCTGGCCTTTAACCGCCTTCTGAGGCGTAAAGATCATATCGTATTGAGACAATAAAAGTGCCACTTAGCCAATCTTGAATTCAATGATCCTGGCTTCGTCATAAGGAGACGCAATGGGTTTACTCTGGAGATGACATGTATGGTCTGACCGACCAAATAATGTCGTGTCTTCTGAACAGCGAAGACGAGAGCTAAACACTCTTTCTCGATAGGGTTGTAGCGAGATTCCGCTCCTATGAGAGTTCTGCTCAGATAATAAATGGCCTGCTCGTGGCCATTATCGTCCTTTTGAGCAAGGAGGGCACCGAGGGAGTAGTCCATAGCCTTTACATAAAGCAAGAATGGTTTCCTTGATGTAGGGGCCACTAAGACTGGAGGCTTTGTGAGGTACCTCTTGATGTCTTCATAAGCTTCCTGGCAAGCTTGATCCCATACGAAGGAAGCACCCTTTTTCATGAGTCGGGTGAACGGCTGACAGCGGCCTGAGAGATTTGCAATGAATCTTCTGATATAAGCCAGTCTGCCTTGCAAGCCTCTGAGCTCTTTGAGATTCCTCGGTGGATGCATGCTTTGAATGGCTTTGACTTTGTCTGGGTCAAGATGAATCCCTTTTGATGTGACAATAAACCCAAGGAACTTGCCACTTGACACTCCCAAGAAGGATTTTGTCGGTTCATTTTCAGTTGATGAGCCCGCATTATATCGAACATCGTTCTCAGGTCGCGAAGATGTTTATTCTTGTTGCGGCTTTTGACGGCAATGTCGTCGACATAGCACTCCACCGTTTTTCAGAGATGATCGCGGAAGATTGTACTCATTGCCTGCTGATGGTTGTTGCTCCAGCGTTCTTCAGTCCGAAGGGCATTACAGTGTAGCAGTATACCCCCAATGGTGTTCGGAACGAAGTATGCTTCTCATCGTCGGGATACATCCTAATCTGGTTGTACCCTGAAAAGCCGTCCATGAAAGACATCCTTTCGAGCCCGCATGTGTTGTCAATCATGACGTCGGTGATGGGTAATGGGAATTCATCTTTGGGACAGGCCGTATTGAGATCACGGTAGTCGATGCAGATCCGTATTTTCCCGTTCTTTTTGAGGACGGGGACGATGTTGGCTACCCAATCTGGATGTTGTTCCTCCCAGATGAAGCCACATGCAATGAGCTTGTGAACTTCAGCTTCAATAGCTTCTATAATGTTCGGGCGAAACCGACGTTGTTGCTGCTGACTGGCTTGACGTCAGGCTTGATGTTTAGACGGTACATAGCGACCTGTGGATCAAGTCTGGGCATGTCTTTGTAGCTCCATGCGAAGACGTCTATATACTATCTTACGAGTATTATCAATTCTTCCCTTTCTATAAGTGATAGGCTTTCACTTATAAAGATGGGCATAGGGTGGTCTTGACTACCCAAGTTGACCTGCATCACCTTGTCTTCAGTTGGTGGCTCGCGCAGTTCGAATCGCTTTTCCCATTGAAGGTCTAATTGCTGGGCCCATGGTTCCTCATCAGTGGCTTCTGCGGGCTCCAATTGACTGCTTGAGGTCATATTAACAGTGAGGTTTTCGAATATCATTCCCACACTGACGTCTGAGTCCCACTCGGAGGACGAGGTTGAATGTGATGGGATTGGTTCGTCGTCTCTGAATTGAACCGTTGCTGACGATGTGGGTGTAACATACCCTAACCCCCTGCGTGTACTATCATAGTAATTTGCAGGCTTCCCTTTAGGCACAAAGTTCCGCATCAAATCGCGCCTTCCTTTTCCAAAATTTAGGCCTTCTCCATGCTTCAAGTCGTACCCCATTTTCTTCATGATATGGCGCGCTGGCCGCGCGTAATGAAAGAATTGTGGAGTGTCTGAGTCTGTACTTGAATTTGCGACCGCGGGTCCCGTGTTGGGTTCTACCGAAGATTATCGGTAACTGACCTTCTTTGGATGGTGGGATCACCAAGACGGCTCCTTCTGCGGATTCCATGGGCGTACTGGACGCACTTGGCTTGTGTAAAGGCATGTGCAGAGAGCTATCCGTAATGAATTCAAATAATCCAACAGTCGCGAGATAATCAAAAGAAATATTATCATTAATTACCCATTCACCTTCATCCTCTGAAGGAGTATTACACAGGGGATTATTGAGACATGCTATAATTGGTTCACCAATCAGAATGGCTGGCATGCCTGCTTCGGATTCTGAATCCGCCTCGTTGCCACTTTCATCATCGTCCGGCAACGGTTTCTTTGAGTTCTCCACCGGTCTCTTGATATAGGAGAGCGTCAGTGAAGTATTTTCCACCCCTTTGAATGGTTGCTTTTCAGCGAAGACAGTTCGTACTGTCGCGTCATCTTCAACATATTTGAAGCATTGGTGCAGAGTAGAGGGAACGATCCAGTTGACATGGATCCATGGCCGTCCCAGCAGTAGGTTATATGATGTGTCAGCATCAATGACATAGCACGTCACTTCAGACTTCAGGCTCCCAATTCTGCAACGGAGCCGAATTTTTCCAAGTAGGTGACTGCTCCCAGCATTGAAACCGTATATTGTAGTAGTGGTTGCGGATAACCTGTACAGCGGTATGCCGAGGAAGTAAAGAAGCCTCTTGGGGATGATGTTGAGTGCGGACCCCGGATCGACTTGTATTCTTTCAATGCACGTTGAACCGATATATCCGGTGTAGTACAGAGGTCGATCGTGCTTGTTGTCTTTGAGAAGCATATTTTCCGCTGTGAAGGTAATAGCGGGCACCTTGGATTGTGCATGATGACATTCTGGGTAAGGAGACTGAACGTTGTCGTCAGGGATCTCAGGCATGCATGTCAGAAAGGATTCTGAATTGGCTAGCGCATCCCTGAGTGCTTCTCTTTTCTCTTTGGAGAGGCGAAGGAGCTCGTGTATAGTGATACGAGCTGGGATATTGGCCAGCTGAGCCAATATGTCAAACTAAAAGGGGGTATCAAACCCTTGGCCTGGTGGTTTCTTCAACACGTGGTCGAATCGTACCTCCTTAGGCCTCTCTTTTCCCTTTGCTGGGGTTGGAGTGGATGCTGGTGCTTGTACTGACGTCGTTTGCTGTTGTGTCTCGTCAGTAGACTTTTCATACTGCCTCAAGTATGATTTTCGGATCGGGTGCCCGTCTATTGAGGCGCATCGGCTTGCGCCGTGCAAGCAAGCTTTTCTTCTTCTGAATCACTGAGGGAAGCCGATGTAAGATTGCCGTCGTCTGGCAGGATGGAGATGACATTGCAAGACTTGCCCTTTGAGTTGGGCTCCTTTGAATCCCGCTGTACGTCTTGGATGAGGTCTGGGTGTATCCACATAACTTCTCCTGTCTCCAATGTTAAGGGAACAAGACCCTTATTGTTTTGAGCTGTAGCTGGAAGATGCTTGACTTCCAACCGTGGAGCAGGGACTGAGTAAGTCACGTCAGGAACTGTGACCTTCGGAGCTTTGCCGAACTCAAGAGTCACCATATTGGCAGTGACTTTCTTCTGCTCCGTCTTCAACGTCAGAACCCCGGCATCGACCAGGGCTTGTATTCTGTCCTTGAGGACATAACACTTGTCAGTAGGATGGTGAATCATCCTATGGTAGAGGCAATATTTAGGGTCATTTGTGCGCCCTATCTCATTGGGACGCCGAGCATCTGGCAGTTTCATTTTGTTCCCTTTGTGGAGCAGATGAAATATCGTGACCACTTGATCGTCTCTGAAGGAGTACTGCTTTGGAGGGAACTTAGGCTCCTGATTGTTGAAGCCGCTCTTCTTGGCTTTTGACTGCACATCTCCGGATAACTCCACAGACATAGTCTCTTTGCCTTTAACTTGAGAAGATTGCGGTAAGTCGCTACGCCCTTTGTTGTTCATCCCCCACTTGCCTCTAGAGGTGGATGGTTCGAACTTTTTAGCCGACTTCTCGGCTATCTCTGCTTGTTCGACCAATTCCTTCCAAGTGTGGGCCTTGATAGCCCCCATGCGAACTTCCACTTTGTCTAAAAAGTTGTGTGCATGTCTGCAAGAGCATGGGTAATGGCATCCCAGCTGGGCACATCAAGGATAAGTTTCTGAACCGTTCAATGTAGTCACGGACAGATTCGCCCTTCCTCTGCACAGTGGAGAGGAGC
Source organism: Agave tequilana (assembly GCA_038442645.1). NCBI lineage: Eukaryota > Viridiplantae > Streptophyta > Magnoliopsida > Asparagales > Asparagaceae > Agave > Agave tequilana. The sequence goes on from JAVJIF010027427.1 coordinate 7,847, forward strand.
TTACCCATGGTTACTTCGGTATCGTCCTCATAGAAACGAGAGAGGAACCGAGTTTCCAGGTCGATCCAAGAGTTGACAGAGCCCGGGGGAACACTTCGGAACCAGTCAAATGCCACCCCCTTTAAGGTGCCAATGAACAGCCTAGCCATGACGGCGTCATTGCTTATAACATTACCAGTCTGAGACCGGAAATAGTAGATGTGCTGATTTGGCGAGCTCTTTCCGTCATAGGTATGCAATGTTGGTGGTTTAAACTTCGGTGGGTATGGCACCGAATCCCACTCTAGCGGATAAGGGCGGACTGCCCCTACCTTCTTTAATTCATCCCTCTGAGATAGGGATACAATTTGAGCTTGGAGGCCCTTAGGACTTCGGCGTCTAAGGAAGAACCCTCTTTGGATTTCTCCATCTTTGGCTGCTCATTGCTGAAATGTTCCTCCTCATCGTGATTGCTCCCGGCATCATTGTTGTTCCGGTCACTGAGGAGTTGTGCGAGCATCTGTTGAATATTGTCCAGAGCCTTTTGCTGAGTCTTGAAAGTTTGCTCCTGAGCTTCCAAACGTCGACGAAGATCGTCGTTAGCATTATCAGCCATGTTGACTGATGCCATGTCTGTTCGCACTGAACTGACTGTGGCCGAAGAAGCATACCCGCTATCTTCATCTTCTTCGTCCGATGATTGGAGTGATCTCCTGGGCTGTGGCGAGGCTAGGGCCATCGAGGAAGAAGGATGTTCATAAGTGTAGGGTATCGCCACCCTGGATCTGGTGTTTCGAAAAAACACCTTCTTCATGCACCAAGACTTCGCCTAAGCCTGGACTATAATCTGGATCTGGGGACTCTCGTCCTCTTCCAGTCATGTTGACGGATGCAGAGGGTAGATCTCGCGAGATGCTCCTTTTGCGGTGTTTCCTCGGGGCCTGTACCAATAGCCGATCAAAAACTGACCGTCGTCTTGGAGGCGTGGCGGGGATTGGTCCCAGCCGGCAATGGACCGAGTGGAGTGTCACCAGCTGACATCCCACTTGTTGACAACAGGGGGAAGAGGTTTGTCTATCCGTCAACAATTTCCTCAAATCAGACCCGTTGGGTCTCTGCAATCGAGCGTGAAGGCTCTTTTGGATCGCACATGGGACGATGTCCTGCTTCTTTTATCCCTGCAGACGGGATTAGCACTGAATAGTGCTTTGGTTCTAGCTTCACCATCAGGCGTGAGCTTAGTGCTTGACACACTGGAAAGCGGAGCACGCTGTGGTGCTTTACCCGCTGTGCTGCTGCGAAGGTAATTTGCCTTAGATGGTACTTGGCTTTAGCTTCGCGGTTACGAACCCTGCGCGTACGCTGTGGTACAGTAGCTTCGCTCATGAGAACGAGGCCGGCGCGAGGCATTGCTGCTTTTGAATTGGGTGATGGTATGATTGCCGTCTTGATTTTATGATTGGAGCAGACAGGCATCTTGCCTTTTTCTTCGCGAGAGAGGTGCGGTTTAGGCGTAGCTACGCCTGAAGCTTCAGTCGGAGACTTCTGTTTAGGCTTCCATACCCGCCTTAGCAGAGGAGACTTAGGTTCACGAGGAACCTGGTTAGCCACACGCGAGGCTGAGGGGTGTTTGCAGAATTCTGCTTCAGGTTTCTGCTTTGAAACCTTGGCCGCGGAAACCTTCCTATGCTTCCGTGCTCGAAGCATTGGGCCACCCCCAGAGAGGACTTCTTCAAATCTTCCTTGATCGAACTGAACCACCAAGTTCTCACAAGTGAAGGAATCAGACTGCGGACATGCTTCCTTGTTGCGCCAAATAACCGCAGTAGGTTCGCAGGGAACCTTTTCAGTCTCCGCAGAGACTTTCCTTGAAGATTTAGCCAGAGCCCTGGCTGCACCGGCTTTTCTGAATTCAGAGTTAGACCCGAAGGTCTGTTCGTCGCATTGCGACACTTGATTCTCGGCAGTGGAGAATGCTTCCCCAGCGGAGTCGCCATCTTGTTTTCCATTATGTTTGCAAAGGGGAAAACTTACAAAAAAGAGTTTGATGAGCTAAATTACAAGTATTCTTAAAAAGATTACAAGTAGATCTCCTCAGAGATTCTGGAGAAGTGTGCCGATAGGAGTCTGGTCAGCGCGCGACCACTTTGTCCCTTTGACAATGCGAGCGATGAGATTCCCTTCTCGCCTGGTTCGGGGAATCAGAGAACAGAAGGTTGGTAGAACCCTCTTGCTGCTTCTCAAAATCGCCTTCAATTAGGAATTCCTTCTCGCCTGGTTCCGGAGATTCCTTGAGAAGAAGAACGATGTTAGGGTATCAACACCCTGGATAGAGAAAGCAATTCTCTAAAAGGTCTCTGAATTCGAGAGCGCACGGTGCGTCGTGAAGAAGCCTCTGCTTGTGGAGTCCTCTTTTTCCGATCGATCGATTGATTGATTTTTCTCCTTGTACCCCTGGCGGGCTATTTATAGGGAGAGCAAGGGTATAATCGTCCCTTGAAGATATGGAAACAGATTGCATCAAATCTGTTTAAATCTGGAAAGTAGCCTTGCTGCGAGGTTAGGATCAGCTTCTGCGAAGCTAGAATTGGCAGGTCGGTTGACCTTCTTGATCCTTTCCATATTGTTGGAGGATTTTCCCTGATCTTCTTACTCGTTTTAGAAGAGTCAAGAGATTGTGGCAATCAACTGCCAAATTTGATCTCTGATTTGATCTTAATTGGATTTGATCTGATTGGATCCGATCTCATCCGGAGATTTGATTGGTCAAAGGTTGACCATAGCAGACCAATAGCGAAGCTGTCAGCATTGAGCTCATAGCGGAGCTAGAGACGGTTTCTGGCGAAGTCCGAAAGAAATCCTTTGGCGGAGCTGGAAGTCCTCTGTGGCGAAGTTTGCGAGTTAGCTTCTTGGCGAGGCTTTGAATGGCTTCAAGGCGAAGTTAGGTGATATTAGCCTCTCAAGCGAGGCTATCCCTTTGGGCTCATGCGATGCTAAGTGTTAGCACCTTAGACCTGCTGAGGTCTGTTTAGAAACGATCCGGGTTCACTGTTCTGCTTGCTGAATCAGTGGAGTCCAAGTTGCTTCCTTGTCCCTCGGAGATGGGTGAAAACTGGTCTTCAGCTCGTCTGTCACTTGTCTTTTGTAAATGTCAACAAGTTTAGACATTGTTCGGACCAATAAGAATCTTGCCTTTTTTAAGTGTCAACAATAACCAATCTATCAGAGATGGAACTGAAGTCGTAGGAAAAAAATTATTTAAAAAGCTGTCCTTTTCATCAGGACTGTGACTTTGGTCGCATCATAGTAATAAATTGTCAGATAAAATTGAACTCTGTGATCATAATCGCAGTTTGAAATTTCATCTTTAAACTATTTGTTTTATAAGACAGCGACCAAAGTCGCAGTCCAATTAAAATTTATTAATAAAAAGACTGCGACCTTGGTCACAAAAATGAAAAATAAGTTATAAAATACTGCGACCAGGGTCGTAGTGTTATCAAACAAAACTTTTCAAAAAGACTGTTATTACATAAGACTGCGACCAATATTCCAGTCTTCGGTCGCAGTCTTCTAATCATCTTAATTACTTAACTTTCGAGACCTTGTTCACTGCTTCAATTGACTAAGTCTCTTGTTTCATAAGAATGCGATCATGGTCGCAGTATTCTATTTAGATTACTTGATAAAAAATATTATGACCAAGGTCGCATTGTTATCAAACAAAATATTCTCAAAGAAATTGCTGTTACATAAGACTGCGACCGAAGTCGCAATCTTCTAATCATCTTTATTAATTAACTTATGAGAGTATTGTCACTGTTTCAATTGACTGCGACTCTTATTTCATAAGACTGCGATCACGGTCGCAGTATCCTATTTAGCTTAACAATGTCAAAAAAGTACTGCGACCCTAATCGAAAAATTAAAAAAAGGTTGCAACACTGCGACCTCAATGTAAAATAAAAATAAATCTAAAAAGTGAAAATGATATTAAAAAATTTAAATCCAAAATTTTTCTTTTCAGAAACTGCGACTTCGATTACAGTTTCAGAAAACAAAAAAATAAAATAAAATAAACCGTTTCAAGTCGCAGTAAGAGATTTTTTTTGTGATTAAAACATCTTTCAAAAAAAACTTGAATATTAATGCGACCATGGTTGCATTCTTTTAAAATAATGCAACCATGGTCGCATTAATATTCAAGTTTTTTTTAAAGATGTTTTAATCACAATAAAAATCTATTACTGCGACTTGAAACAGTTTGTTTATTTTATTTTATTGTTTTCTAAAAGTGCAATCGAAGTCGCAGTTTCTGAAAAGAAAAATTTTGGATTTAAATTTTTTAATATCATTTTCACTTTTTAGATTTATTTTTGTTTTACATTGTGACCTTGGTCGCAGTGTTGCAACCTTTTTTATTTTTTCGATTATGGTCGCAATATTTTTTCGACCTTGTTAAGCTAAATAGGATACTACGACCGTGATCGCAGTCTTATGAAATAAGAGTTGTAGTCAATTAAAACAGTGACAATAATCTCATAAGTTCATTAATTAAGAGGATTAGAAGATTGTTACTTCGATCGCAGTCTTATGCAACTGCAATTTCTTTGAGAATATTTTGTTTGATAGCAATACGACCTTGGTCATAATATTTTTTATTAAGTAATCTAAATAGAATACTGCGATCATGATCGCATTCTTATGAAACAAGAGACATAGTTAACTGAAGCAGTGAACAAGGTCTCGAAAGTTAAGTAATTAAGATGGTTGAAGACTGCAACCGAAGACTGCGATATTAGTCGCAGTCTTAAGTAATAGCAGTCTTTTTGAAAAGTTTTGTTTGATAACACTGCGACCTTGGTCGCAGTATTTTATAACTTATTTTTCATTTTTGCGACCAAGATCGCAGTCTCTTTATAAATAAATTTTAATTGAACTACAACTTTGGTCGCTGTCTTGTAAACAAATGGTTTGAAGATGAAATTTCATACTGTGACTATGATCACCGAATTCAATTTTATCTGACAATTTATTATTATGAATGCGACCAAAGTCGCAGTCGAAAAGAACAACTTTTTAAATAATTTTTTTTCGTGCGACTTCAGTAACATCTCTGATAAATTGGTTATATATTTAAGTGCATTTTATTTTGTCTTTCAGATTTTAAATCGAACAGCCAATATTTCCGATGATGAAAAATTTCAGATAGGCTTTCCTCTAGAAGAAGAAGAAGAGAAGAAGAGAAGAATCACGATGAAAATATTGAAGCTGACATCTCGAGGGAACATGAACCTGTCAAAATAGCTGCTGAAGATTTAGATCTGTAACTAAAAATTAATATTTGATCCCGCTCTCGCTTTTTTAGAACGACATTATCTACAAGTCAAAAATCTAGATTTGACAGTGTGAGGAGACACAGAGAGATAGACATATAAAAGGAGAGAAAAAATAATAATAGAGAATATAAAACTAATACATCATTTATGAAAAGACAAACGATAGGGGCTTTTAGTAATTTCAATTATTTTCAAAAGCGGGGCTTCATTTTAGATTGTCGAATTATGTGGCTCATAATGTGTCACGTCACCGCAGGCTGAAAGGGAATCTCAACTGTCGGTTGATATACATATTTCTGATATATGTGTGTGTGTGCGTGTATATGCGTATGTATATATAGAGAGAGAGAGACACGCACACACTTACCCATCCAAACACATTAAATTTACGCATGAACCCACAACCTCACTCACATAATAAGTAACAGAGAGATACTATGCATACATATCTCTTATAACATACACTACACATTTGTATAAAAAGAGAAAATATAGAAAAAAGGAGGGGGAGGGAACTCACGTAGAGGAGTGAGCACGACAGCCACGGGTTGCTCTGGCGCGCCGGCGGATGTCACAGGATGACGAAGACCAATGCAGAGGCTACGACTGTGCTCTGAGAGGTCGAAATGATGATGACGGAGGCCGATAGCGATCTCCGGCGAGTGGAGGGAGGAGGAAGCACACGGTGGGAAGGAGATGGAAGTCCGGGCTTAGGGGAAGCTCATGGCATGCTGCAGTGGACTGCTGGTGTGGTGCTACCCAGGTAAAAATGAGGCTCGACTTGGGGCAGGGATGCGGGGCTGTTGAGCAGCAACCATACGAGCTGGGCCTCGCGGTAGAGAAGCATGGAAGTGCAGATCAATAGAAGAAGAAAAAAGGTGGGGAAAACGTTGGCCACGGGTTCCGAGCGTGTGAAGGGTTGTTGGTCGCTGGCACGCGGATCTCAGGCGTGGAGTGACATCGGGGCTCGCGGGAGGAGGGCGCGCTCGAGGAAGGTGGTGGCACGATAGGAAGAGATGGGGGTTGCTGAGTTGGGTTGGTGGCGCAAGGAGGAGATGAACATGGGGGCATGGTGCAATGGCGGCTGTAAAGAGGGTAGCCAAGGAGAGATGAATGAAGGGGGTGAACGTGGCAAGAGGAGATGGCTGAGGCTGCTGAGCCATCAGGTGGAGGAGAAGATGAGAGCCCACGGCTGCAGGCTGCGGGTTGTGGCAGCAAGAAGAAGGAGAAGAGGGGTGTTGGCTATAGATTAAGGAAGAGAAAGGAGATAAAGTTGGGACTTAGTTTGTTAGGATAAGATTAGGGTAAAAGGGTAATGGGTTTGGAAACTAATGGATATAGGATTTGGATTAGATTAGGAAGAGAAATATTAATAGATAGATGGCTTGGGCCTTTGGTTTCGGGTTCAAATTTAGGTTATGGTGTAAAAATAAATAGGTAATTAGAAGGAAGAAAAATCATAGGAAGAGAAATGAGAGTTGTGGGCTTGGTTGATGGGCTCAGAGGATTGGGCCAAAGGAAAGATAGAAAAATGCAAAAAGAATAAGTATGGGCTTCTAGGAACATGGAAAGGGATTACAATAAACATCAATATCAAAATAATAATACTAATATTAACAATAACAATAGTCAATTATAATATTGATGATAATAATATCAATTATAACAATAATAATATTAACACAAATAATAATAATAAAGAATAATAGAAAAAATAACTACTAATAATAATATGTCATAACAATATTAATAGTGACAACACCGATAATAAAAAAATGATAATAATGGTAGTAACAATAATAATAATTATGGTAAAATAGAAATAATAGTAATTAGTAGTTAAAAATGTTAATAAATGATAATAGTAATAATATATAACCAAATTAATATTTATATCTCAAAATAATTTGTATTTAATAATAGGTCATGAATCAAGATAATAATTAATAATATTAATCAACAAAATAAAATTAAAAATACGATATTACTAACTAGGAATATTACATTCTACTCACCTTATAAAAATTTCGTCCTCGAAATTTCAATAAAGTATGGAATGGTAAAAATAAGTTAATGGAGAAGATAAAGCTTCTTCGCCGCTTCTCAGTGCATCATGGGTCCACCATGCTTCCGCTGCGCTCTCTGTTCTATACTACCAGCTTCAATATAGAGCGACAGACTCAAGAGACAAAATCAATGAATTTGAATCGGGAATAAAATAAGAATCAAGATGGAACCAAGATTACTCTAAAAGAATAGTTGAAATCAGGAGTATCAAAAGATCAAAAGGTGAATATCCAAAAGGAGGACGATAAATTTTCAAGTGGACTCAATATCATCATGTGAATATTATATGTTTATTGCAGTGTAATTATAACCTGTCTCCGATCACCGGTAAGAACTAAGTCTTCTTGCGAATGGCGAAGTCAAAAGTCAACATCTCAAGTCGAAAACCCGTCTCTGATACCAAGAAAATCCTGTTACGCTCCGCTTCCTTAAATACGCGAAAACGAAGTCGTGACAAAGGTCGACAACGTATGTACGCGAGAAAAATACCCCACGCACATATGCTAAGTCTAAAGTAACCTGAACAAGTTATAAAAATCTACTAAAATGAATCATGATATCACATATAAGCATGCACACATGATAACATATGAATAAGAAATGGAATAATAACTGATAGCATAAAAGATGAGAGAAACTACAGAATCAATAGAAATTAAAAGAAAGACAATAATACCAGAGTGGATAGAGAAAAACTCCAGCTCCTCGCAACATATTCAGCCTCAATCGAACACTATTTGAACGTGCAAATTCAGGGTCGTTAGGAAGCGACCTAATGAATGTGTAAGAAAAAAGAAGGTGCTCGTGCATATAAACAGTGTGTACATAATGATAAACAATATTAGAATAAGATAGATATAACATATGAAATATGAATAGAGAGCAATAAAGTCAGTCAATACAGAAATTAAATGTCAAATCAGGTCAGGTGTCTATCACAATCTATATATATCATGTGGGAAGAACAAGTCATGTTATGGTCCAGTGTACAATTAGGTGTCTATTATAACAAGTGTGTGTGTGTGTGTATATTTATGTTCAGTCTATAATATCAATATAAGATTTCAGTTTTGTTATCAATTATGTTAGCGAACACCAATTGCCATCTGTAATAGATGCATCCCATACTACGTCTACTACACGTGTCAATTAGGGTCCTAAGTTATTGAAATTAATAGAAGAGACATTATCTATATTTTAGGTGGATTCCGTATATACCTAGAACCACGGCCCAATCACATGGCGCTGAACCAGGTCTTACCACTAGGTAATCAATAACAATAGCAATAACAATATGAACAATAGGGATGTCAGTCATCCCCCGGATCCCTACAGTGGGCCGTATCTCGGCTGCGCAACCTGTATCTTAGGTCCACTCAAAATACAGATGTTATCTCCTCTATTAATTTTTTTCAATTCCGGTGTAAGTTGTTCAGTTACATTATTATTTAGATCAATCAATGTCTATGTCATTTTGATTACTGAGATGATATAGTGACAGTAATAATATCAATGATGTAACAATAATAATGTGGACAATATTACCATGTAAATGGTAGAACAATGAAATAATACATGTATTACGCTATGACAATATTTTTCCAGTAACTTTCAATAACATGAATCAATATAATAACGAATCCAGATACTGCTCAATAGATAGTCTCATTTAGAACTCATCAATATCTCATCCATCTATACTAGGATACAATAATAACTGATCCGTCCACTTATAGTCTCAATACGATCATCGTGAACATCAAGTATCAATTCATATCAAAGTAATCTGGTACTGCAAACCACCGTCTCAATAAATCAGTAATCAGTTCTCTCACCCTATCAATATACTCTGAACTTCAAGTCATCGATATATCCAAATCTCAATAACTGAAATACTACATGTTCTGATATATCAATTAAATTCTCACATTCCAATTTGATCAAGATCATCACACACTCTCACTCTATCAAGGTCAATCACAGGATCCCAAAACTCAAATAACATATCAAGTATATGTATCTAAAAAGCCACCAGGCCAGGTCAACATAATCAATGTCTATTCCTCTAGCACTATGGAATCTAAGATGCCTCTACGTATGATAATCAATCATCAACAGGATCATCAATACTCAACAATATAATCAAGGGTAAAACCGAAAAATACTCACAATTATAAATCCAACTAAATCAATCACATCAGAACGCTAATCAAGATCCCATAAAAGACTGTAAATCCCATATCAACTCCAACTCTGAATAAGTCCATGTACCGATCCAAGCATCAAGAATTCTAACCTTTTAATAAGGTAAGATCACATATGATATGTCCTCAAATACCCGAATAAATTCTTGACTGAATTATCACCGAAATAAAGGAATATCAAGTTTGATAATTATTCAAATAAAGTGTAGATCTTAAATCATGATTACGAACCAATCCAACACAAGATTAATCTAGCATACAGTCCAAGTTCCTTTACAATTAGTCTGAGTCTGAAACGGTAATCATCTATATATGAAATGATATAAGTTTAATATCTCAATGTCAAAATATAAGATCCATAAACGTATGATGCTCAAATATGAACTCACCCAGTCAGTCAATAGGACGAATCAAGTCACAGTCTAAGGTATTTCAATACTAGGCCTAAGCCAACAATAACAAACTATCAACACATGAAATGATGCTGATAATCGCTTAAATCAACTAAATAAATAAAGTGAACACTCATTGATGCCTCATAAAATAATGCAAGTAATCATAATGGTAAGGTATATCAAATGGTCACATGAAATAATACAAATAAAAACACAAATATCCAATGATAATGAGAAAATAAGAAAATGACATAAGAATAAACACTCACATGAAATGACGCAGTTTTGAAACTGAATCACCGTCTAGTCTCCACTGCACGAATCGGTATGAATCTCCGGATCATCCCATGGGTCGATCTTCAAATCGCCCGTGTATCAAGTCCACAACAAACATGAATCCGAGTCTCCCGCTACTGAGTTCAGATCACACGAACGAGTCTGAAATGTTGCAACACGTAGCCGAACACACATGAACTCACACGAACATATACCCATACACATGCACATACCCCATACATACACGTATACCCGTACACATGGAGAATAATAACTTTCAACTTGAGCTTGTCGCGGTCACGAGCTTGAGATTCATGCTTCTTTACTCACTTTCGTGGTTTTATCTTGGTTTCAATAGCTGCAAATAATTTGAACTGTCATCAATGTCTTTAACCTGTTCAACATCAATACTGGCTACACGGTCCCTCCTGGTGTCACATTCGGTGAAGTCGTTACTGATATTGAACAAACTGAAGGTGCTGGAGTAGCATCAACCTTCACCCGCTGCGTTACTTACTTGGTCTTCGTCCTCTCCACCTGCTGAGATAGTAGACTTCAACACTGAAGTATCATCAAATATGACATGCGAACTCAACACGATCTTCTTGTTTTCGGGGTCCCATAACCTGTAGCCTTTTATATTTCTTTTAACGCCCAAAAACATAAACTTTTTTGTTCGCGAATTCACCTTGTCATCTTTGGCACTAAAGTAGGCCAGACTTTCAAATTTTCGCAACAAACCATGATCTTGAGTACCTTTCCCAAATCAAACTTTCAGTCGACTTTTACCTCCTATCACAGTCGATGACAATCCATTTATGAGATGGCTAGCATACACAATCGCCTCAGCCCAAAACGATTTGTCTAATTGTGCATTAGACAACAAACATCGAGTCTTCTCCAGCAAGGAACGATTTATCTCCTTAGCTAACCTATGTATTCCATCTGTGAAGTGAGTATCAATACTAGTGTTCTGGCTAAATTGTAGGAATTGGTTCTTGTATCTTTCAACATTACCAATTTGTAGCTCTTTGATCTTCCTACCAGTCTGCTTCTCCATCATATCTTTCCACTTCGTCAATATACCTAGGACTTAAAATCTTTGTCTCATAGGATATATCCAACAATGCCTAGATAAATTATTAATAAAAGAGACAAAGTACCTATGACCTCCAAGCGATGCAGTCTTAGCATGTCCCCAAAATACTTACGTGAATACAATCAAGAAGACCTTTCGATTGGTGAGTAGTGGTGCTGAATTTCACCTTCTTCTTATCCAGATTGTTGTTCACCCAATTTCAAGTTGCAGTAAGATGCACCTTCCAATGATCTCTTCTTTGTTGGAGCTTGCAAAGACTTTTCTCCTTCATGTCTGAGCCTCATCTGTCAGACCTGTGTGCAAACATCATCTGAAGAGATAGAACTCTCCAACTGACTTGTAACTATACTATCCTTCAAGTAGTAGAGATTATTCTGGCGGACGCCCTTCATAACCACCATTGAGCCTTTGGTCATCTTAAGAACACCATCTGAGATAAGATTCCTTTTGAGTTAAGATACATACCTCATTTCCTTCAATTCTCGTACTATCCCATTAAACATCTTGATACAGGATGTACATATCCCTTCCACATTACATGAATGATCATCATCCATGACAGTAAAACATCCATCTAACTTCTCAAAGCTAGAAAATCAGTCTCTATTCGGGCATACATGATAGGTAACTCTTATATCTAAGATCCACTCAGAATTATCTGAGTAACCAATAGTAGGAGTAGTAACAGAGAAAGAAAGTACCGATGAGTCTGAGTCCGATCCATCCGCCTGTGAAGTACTGGCATTAGTACTGACTACTTGTGTAAGATTTGCCTCGGTCTTTGATTCCTTCTTCTTACCTTTGGCCTTCGGACAATCATTTTTCAGTGCCCTAGTTCTTTGCATAAGGCGTACTGGTTCTTTTCAGATCTCTAAAACCTGATCCGAATTTTGATCTTCCATGATCACCTCTGCCCTTCCGATTGGAACTCCTGCTTTTACTGCCAACACCTCTGCTGTTATGCTCCGAGAAGAAGACAATCTGTCCTATCTCCTTACTTCATAATTTACAAGAGCAGTAGACACCTCATTGTGGTTAAGTGATTGTCTTTCATTGATCAATGTAAGAGTAAATGTCTCATACTCTTCTTCAGGAAGAAAATTCAATAGAATTACTACCTTATCCTCTTCGTCGATCTTCACATCCACATTAACTAAGTCTATAAGAAGCTTTTGTAGCTATTCATGTGTTCGTCAATGGAGAATTCTCTCTTCATCTGGAAGCAATAAAGCCTCCTCTTCAACTGCAATCATGATTCGATGCTCTTCATCAGATACTTTTTATATAGGATCTCCCACAGCTGCCTCACAGATGTTTCATGCAATACATGATACTTGATGTCTTGAGTCAAGTAAGACTTGATCAAGCTACACGCCGTTCTGTTCATCTTGTCCAATCTTCTTCAGTAGTAGTCTCGCATTTTTTCTCTAACCGAGAGTGTGTTCGAGGTTTGATGCCGTCAATGCATCTGTCACCTCACATCTCCACATACCGAAGTTGTTCTTGCTGTCAAATTTTACCACATCAATTCTCAATGGATGTGGATGTTTTCCATTAATTTTGCAAAAAAGGGAAAACTTACAAATAAAAGTTTGAGGAGCTAAATTACAAGTATTCTCAAAAGATTACAAGTAGATCTCCTCAGAGATTCTGGGAAAATGTGCCGATAGGAGTCTGGTCAGCGCGCGACCACTTTGTCCCTTTGACGATGCGAGCGATGAGATTCCCTTCTCGCCTGGTTCCGGGAATCAGAGAATAGAGGGTTGATAGAACCCTCTTGCTGCTTCTCAAAATCGCCTTCAATTAGGAATTCCTTCTCGCCTGGTTCCGGAAATTCCTTGAGAAGAAGAACGATGATAGGGCATCAACACCCTAGATAGAGAAAGCAATTCTCTAAAAGGTCTCTGAATTCGAAAACGCACGGTGCGTTATGAAGAAGCCTCGGTTGAAGAAGTTGATTGATCGATTCTCGTGATCAGAAGGCGATTGATGGCTCCTTCCTCTGCGATCCCCTCCTCCTCTTTTTTTTTCCTTGTACCCATGGCGGGTTATTTATAGGGAGCAAGGGTATAATTGTCCCCTTGAAGATATGAAAACAGGTTGAACCGAATCTGTTTGAATCTGGAAAGTAGCCTTGCTGCGAGGCTAGAATAGCTTCCGCGGAGCTAGAAAATGGCAAGTCGGTTGATCTTTCCGATTTGTTATGATCCTTTCCATATCGTTGAAGGATTTTCCCTGATCCTCTTACTCGTTTCAAGAGAGTCAAGAGATTGCGGCAATCACCTGCCATATTTGAATCCTGATTGGATTTGATTAGCTTAGATCTAATCTCATCAGGAGATTTGATTGGTCAAAGGCTGACCATAGCAGGCTGATGGCGGAGCTGCCCGCTTTGAAGCTCATAGCGGAGCTAGAGGCAATTCCTGGCGAAGTCCGAAAAGAGGCTTTTCGGCGAAGCTGTCAGTTAGCTTCCTGGCGATGCTCTGGATGATGTTAGCCTCTCACACGAGGCTATCTCCTTGGGCTAATGTAATGCTAAATGCTAGCATTTTAGACCTGCTGAGGTCTGTTTAGAAACAATCCGGGTTCACTGTTCTGCTTGCTGGATCAGTGGAGTCCAAACCGCTTCCTTGTCCCTTGGAGGTGGGTAAAAACTGGTCTTCAGCTCGTCTGTCACTTGTCTTTTGTAAATGTCAACAAGTTTAGACATTGTTCGGACTAATGAGAATCTTGTCTTTTTTAAGTGTCAACAAGACCCCCTTCAAAGTTTTCGAGAGTCTGCAATAGCTCAGACTCCGAAACACTTTGAACTGCTGTGATGGTATGTGGAGTATGAACGTCGCCATGATGGTTGAGTTCAGCTTCGCCTTCAATCCTGCTTTGGGATGAATTCGCCGAAGAATTGCACTGGTTCGCGAGTTGCTTCGCGTCGGGGTAGCTCCGCATCTGGGCTTTCAAGAAATAAGTTCGCTTTGGAACTCCTGTTGCCTTTTCAAGGCCAACTGCCATGGGGCGGTTACGAGGAGGATCATTCCTTCTTTTGCGCCAATCGAGAGAGATGTTCTCCGATTCGCCCGTTTCCAAGGGAGGATACTCCCTTTCTTCAAGGCGCCATAAATGCCTTTTTATGAGGGAGACGTTTTCTTCCCTTGTACGGTTCCAATGGGAACCGTCCCTGTTATCAAGGCGCAATCAATGCCTTAAGTGCGCTCTTGCTTCCATGCTTGAGGTGGTTGCGCTCAGGCCATGGGGCCTATAAATAGGACACTTGAGGCCCTCTGAAGAGAAGTGCCTTGCCTTTCTTCTTCCCTTCTCTTGGTTGAAAGAGATACTCAGATCTCTGAATTAGTGGGAAAACCCACTCTGGTTGTCTAACCGGCCAAGGACCAGTAAGTCTTGATCATTTAAAGACTTCACCGCTTTTAGGGAACTCATCTCCCTTGATTTAGCTTTGGCAGCTCGCTTCAGGGATTAGCTTCCCTTGTTCTTCATCTTGCAATTGGCTGCTGCAGAGAAGGATCTCATCATAGCTTTCTGTGAAGCTATCATCTTGGCTTGATCAGTGAAAGATCGTTGCTTGTTAAGTCCGCTGCGCAGGCAGGACTTGGGACTTGGCTTCTTCAATAGTTGAGCCAGTCTTGCCATATTGGTGAGGTTGAGACTGTTCTTCACAAGATCAGTCTGACTTTGCCGTATAGGCGAGGCTAGGACTTGGCGTTTGCTGAACCAGCCCATGGTTGCCGTGCAGGTGAGGCTTATCCTCTATCTGGTAACTTGATGGAAGAAACCATGAAATTGCCTTATGCTTCCCCGGTTGAAGCTTTACTTTTAAGCAGGAGGAACAATTCGGGGTAGCGAATGCGCGTCCCAAGGGCTGTTGGCAGCCTCTTATCCGAGATGATTCGATCTGAGGTGAGGCTGGCCGCCGCCTTTATCGGAGAGGATCCGCTTCAAGATAATGGGCGTCGCCTGTGGGATTGTCGGCACCATTGCCGACTTTCAACTTTGGTGGCCTTTGATGGCGATCCACTTCGGGAAAGTGGGCATCACGCCTGTTAGATCACTGGTATCACTGCCGATTCCCATTATACGTGATCTATCGTGTTGGCGGCGATAGGTTTTTATTGCCAGGCTTCAACAAAAATGGCCTGGTAAGATCTGCCATTTTGTGGAGAAAAATGACCGTGTCCTTGTGGCAGAACTGGTTACAGCCTTGTGCAGGAGGAAGACCTTTCTTGTCCAGTTGATCTGGTCTGGAAGCAGATAAAACCGCTTGTATGCCTTTTATGCAAATGGCCTTGCTAGGCAACTTGGTGTGTTGTATGAAACACAACTTTGATGTAATATCAAATGTACCCTTGCTTTTAAATCAATGAAAGTTCTTTGTCTGATCATTTGATTTTTTGCTTGCTTCACTGAGAGTTCGGCCATTGCTGGGCTAAACTGCGCACGGAGCTAAGGACATAGCCCTTCCTTTGAATGACCTTCGCGAGGCTGTCATGTCAGCGCCTCTTTAGAGGGCTAATTCAAACCTTTCGGTTAAGTCCTGGAAGGATTGCGCGAAGTCCGCACTTTGCTCTTGTGCGGAGTTAACCCTTTAGTGGGATTGAACCGTCGCTTTTGGGAAAGCGTCTCAGGCGCTTCGGGCACTGTTTCGAATTAATTCGAAACGGCGGCATGTGCCCTTTTTTGAGGCCTCGATTTAGGCGCTGATTGGCCTATAAAAGCCCGATCGGGCTGAGAGAAAATCATCATTTCTCTTTGAATTTTCCAGAGTACCTGACTCTTCTTCTTCCTTTTCTTCATCTTCAAGAGTTCAAAGACTCCTGTAATTCTTCAATGGCGCCCAAGAGACGAGCGGGAAAGGAAGCAGCGACTTCTGCAGCGGAGGGCCCTCCTCCTCCGTTCATTGAGCGACCGATCGCTGGTAAGAGACTCTCCAATCTGATTAGAGAGTGGTCTTCATCCTTTGGAGTCGATACTCGGCTATTAGGACGATCGAATATGATCTGTCCTTATCAGGGAACTCGTTTCCCTTAACTTCCCTATTTTGCTTGCACCAGGGAAGTAAGAACTGAACAGTTCTTCTCTTGGGCTTCCATAGGAAGCCATTGCTTGGGCAATTTTCATCCTGTTGAGGAACAGGATATGGGTCGCGTGCGTTCAGTCGTGGCCACGAAGGGTGACTGTTAACCATAACGTCCTTTTGATGACGTCAGCCCTTAGGGCTATGCCACTTCCTGCAAAGATGCAGTCTTATCTGTGAAGCGAAGCTTTTTATCAAAGCTATTATCCCGTTGTTCCTGCTTACTGGGCGAGGCTATGCCTTAGCGAATTTTTATGTCTTCGCATCCATTTGATTGGTGAACTAATCATAGTTCATTTTTTTTTTTTTTGTTTTTGCAGTACATTACGCCTCCGGCCTCCAGAACAGTCTATTTGGCGTAACCAGTCGAGCAGGCGGGAGCATCAGCTTGCAGTTCATCGGGCAGGCTTCCTTGTTCAGTGAGCCGAGCTCCCTTGTACGGGATACGCTCATTCAGAGCGGTGGCCCGCAGGCCATGCGGAGCATTTTGACTACGGCTCCGTTTGAAGATATCGACCGTCAGGCTTACAAAAAGCCTGACTTCATGTTCGGGGATGCTGCACCTGATCCCGATCGCCAGCTGCAAGCCGGCGAAGGCCAGTGGATCTTCCAGTTGGATGGCGAGAGATTCTATCTCCCGTCTAGTAAGCGGCATTTCGCTTTGTCTTCTTTCGCGAGCGTGACTTGGGCTCGGAAGATGGCGTGGGGCGTGAGCCTAAATGCCGAGTGTATAAGTGTCGGGAGGTTGACTTTCCAGACCGGCTATTCGAGGGCGGGCCCTCCTCGTAGCATAATAGGGCTATACCCTGGGAAGGTGTCGCGGGACATTCCAGTAGGAGAGAATCCAGCTGCGGCGCCGACCTTCGGCACTCAGTTCTGCGAAGCTGACGGGAACTACCCCGCCACAGATTTCAGAGCTCCTGGTTGGGTCCACCCTCCTAGGTCATGGTGGGCGGAGTTGACCAATTATATCCTCAATCATTTTGAGGGGGAATTAGAGAGGTTGAACCTCTATGAGGCCGTCAGGGCGACCTGCTACGGCATTGAGATGAAGGTGGCGTGCTTCTACGCCATTCTTGAGTTGTACTGCCCAGCCTCGGGGACTTTCTTCACCCCGGTTGGTGAATTGGGCATGGCCCTGCATGAGATGCGAGAGATCTCTGCTTTGCCCTTCGGGTCTCTCCCATATGAAGAGTATTTTCCGTGTGAGGCGGAGCTGGCTCTCTTGGAGAAGCAAGAGCCTGCTTTGCTTGAGACATATCGGGAATTGATGTGCCACCTGCACATTTGTTCCAGCATCCACACTGGTGGTAAGGGTAGCTCGAAGAGCTTAAAGAGCTGGGGGAACTACTTGTTCCCGGATATGACTAGTGCGCCCGAGGCAGCTCATTGCGGAGTTGTCGAAGAAGACATCTTGGCGAGGATGGAGGTGCGTGCTGAAAAGGACATCGTCGTGACAGAAGATGATGGTCCTTTCGAGAAGGGTGATGTTCTTCGGAGCTTTCACCATCAGGCCCGTTGGCCTATGTCTCGCAAGGCGTTGCTGGCCGGATTCTTAACCATCTGGTTAAAGAAGTGTGTTGTGCCTTCTTCTTCGGGTGACATTGTCCACCCGAATGTGCTGCTGCCTGCTGTCCGCTTGGTCCATGGTCACCGCCTGGGTCTCCTTCCGGCCATGGTATGTTGTATTCAGAGGGGCCTTCGTGTACTGACGGAGGCTTTTGCAGGCCGATGGCGTCAAGGCGAGGGAAGGGTGTCGTCCTGCCTTGTGACGGACCCAATCCTAGGGTAGGTTTACCGTACACCTACTTGATGGCGTGGTTCGCCTTGCACTGCCCCAGTTTGATTGGAGCTGGGGAAGACCCACCGCAGGGCGTTCACACGGCGCTTCTCCGTCGTTTTGAAGGCTGTCTGTGGCAGAAAACTTATGTGGCCGAGGCCCGTAAGTTAGTGCGTCGTTATGACGCTTATAGCCTGTTCCGTTGTTTTCCTCGCCTGCGGGGTGCAGGATACAACGAGGAATTCCATGATGAGGAGTCAGGTCGATCTCCCATGAGTCGGGGTGTTTTCGAGTGGCTGGTCTGTATCCGGCCATCGCATTTGCTGTACAGGAGTGGGGATACCTGCTACATGGAGCCCTACATCCCGAGCCGGTTCGCCCGCCAATTTGGGTATGACCAGTTGTATGTGGGCAACCCCAATCCGGACCTGGCTTTCCTGGGGAGCCTTATTGATGGGGCTCGTGCTTGGCGGTTCTTTACCGCGGATGACACTGGAGCGTGGCTACGCACGCCGTTGAGGGATCCCGGCCTATGGACGACCCTGTGTTTCTGCCAATGGTATGCAGCTTCGAATTCCACGCCTCCTGGATTCAATGCCAATAGTTCAGGTGTGAAGTTGATTTCTCATCGGATGAGGCAGAAGGCTTTGGATAAGAAGGAGGGCAAACGAGTCCGTGTTCCTGGCATAGAGGAGTTCATCGCTGTAGATGACAGCGAGGCTTCTGATGCGGGAGCCCTCGCTTCGAGGCAGAGACAAGGGCTGATGCCCACAAAGCTGGTACTCATGAAGCCGGGTCTGGTGTAATGGGGACAGCTCCCCCACAACATGTGGAAGAAGTGGAGGAAGAGGACTCTGAGGTCCACTTCAAAAGGAAGCGTGGGAGTGGGTCCCGTAGGAAGTCGTCGGCGAAGAAGCCCCGTCGCCAAACTCCTACCATTGTGGTGGAGGGCGAACTCCCTACGGCGCCTCCTTCTGCTGCTCTATTAGTGGCTGAGCCGTCGGTTGCTGAACCGACTACTGGTAAGATTGGTCCCATTTAATATGCCTTCAGCGCGCTTTACATAACTCATCATTTGCTTTTTGTTGCAGGAGCTGAGGCAGTTGGAGAGCAAGGGGAGCACTACGATCCCCTGTTCACTTATGGAAGTGCAGCTGGTTCCTTTGCTCGCTCGGAGGAGTCTGGAGGTGATGCGGCCGATATTGGCCCTTCGGGCGCTGGGACTTCTAAAGGAAGTCCTATGGCATCCAGCTCTGTCGGGTGGTCTGCGGAGGAATCGGCGAGTGGGCCAGCTATCCGCGTTGAGTCTGGTAAGAACTTTCCGATGGGACCCTTGGATTCTGATGCGGCTGACGAGGTGACATCGGCCTTCGGTATGACTAAGATCTCCTGATCCTCGCCTATTTGTTGCGTCTCCTTTTGACCTTGGTTTTGTTGCAGGCATTCGTCCCCAAGGTGCGTCAGCTTCAAAAGAAGCGGAGGGTTTTCCTGAAGGGTCAAAGGGCGATATGAGCGCTTCGACCGGGGCAGACGCTGCTGTGTTAGACGCGCTGTATGGCGACCTGCCTTTTTATCAGCCCAAATCAGCGGAGGGCCCTGAGGTTGAAGAGGCGGCAGTCCCGGAGGTACCCTCACTTCCAGTCACATCAACGAGTGAGGTGCAGACTGTTTTGCCGAATACGGCACTGAGGGTGATTGTCAGCCCTACCTCCCCGACGCTGGTAGTTGAGCCTGCTGCTCAGGAGGTGGTTGCCAGTCCTACCTCCGCGGTGGCTGGCGTGCTGGTGTCGCTGAGGACTCCGCCGAGGTCACCTTTGGCTTGCCCTGCTGCAGTCGATGTTCCCGCTTCTTCTTCCGCGGTGGTGTCGACTAGGTTGGTAGATTGCTCCGAGGTTGTCTCAAGGGTTGATGAAGCTGAGAATGACTTTATCGGTAATCTGGTCGACAGCTTCTATAATAGTTTGGAGCAGACTATCGGTCTAGTCTTGAAGGGCTCGCCTGTGCCATTTTCGAAGCTGAAGATGGTTCTCTCCCGTGGCATTGAATGTATTCGGGACTTTGAGGGGTACCATCAAGCTACTGCTCTGGAGCTCCTGGTAGATGACCTTGAGAAGGACGTGGAGGAATGGCGCCATTTCCATCGTTCCGACGCAGCGTCTTTGGCTGATGAACGGCTCGCACGTCTTGTCGCCCAGAAGCGCGAGGCTCAGCTCGCTGCTCAAGAGGCTGTTGAGGCTATCTCCTCTGACTTGAGGTCCTTGGAGGCAGAGGAAGCAGAGGTTGGGAGTGCAACTGATGCTTCCAACAGTGCTCTTCTTGACGCTGAAGATAAGATTAAGAGGGCTGAAGAGATGATCCGAAAGGCAAATCTCCTCTTGTCGAAGGCTACACAGATGCGTCATGAAGAGTCTGCGCGGCTTAAGCAACTCAGGGCTCGAAGTGAGGAACTGGCGGAGCGGAAGTCATCACAGAGGGCGACTTTGGTGGAGACCGAGGCTCGTCTGGCTCAGGCGGTGGACTTCGATGAGGCGAAGCTAAGATCACAGGCGCTGGCCCAGGCTGAAGATGACAGGAGGGCGCGGCTAGCTTCGCTCGGAGATCGGATCCGATCTTATCATGTACGCCTATAGGCTTCCTCCATGTATCCCATCCTTCTGGATTAATAGAAAATTTTTCTTTTGTCGTCTGTTGTTTAGATAATGAGACATGACTGTCTGTTGGTTCAGAGGTTGCAGTAACATAACCGAATGGGACGTTGCCAGTCTCGAGGTTAGCCCTTTGCGGGGCTTAAAAGGAAGGGAGATACTTGCCTTTTGTAAATGTCAGCAAGCATCGAGATTGAGACTTAGCTGTCAGCTGGTTCAGAGGTCGCAATGACATAACCAATTGAGGCGCCACTAAGCTCAATGATAGATGAGGCTTGGCTATCTGCCAGTTCAGAGGTCGCAATGACGTAACTGGTTGAGAAGCCACCGAGCTTCAATCAATAGGTGATACTCGTCTTTTGTAAATGTCAACGAGTATCGAGACCTGTCTTTTGTAAATGTCAACAGGGCTCGGGATTGAGACTTAGCTGTCTGCTGGTTCAGAGGTCGCAATGACATAACCAATTGAGACGCCACTAAGCTCAATGGTGGATGAAACTTGGCTATCTGCCAGTTCAGAGGTCGCAATGACGTAACTGGTTGAGAAGCCACCAAGCTTCAATCAATAGGTGATACTCGTCTTTTGTAAATGTCAACGAGTATCGAGACCTGTCTTTTGTAAATGTCAACAGGGCTCGGGATTGAGACTTAGCTGTCTGCTGGTTCAGAGGTCGCAATGACATAACCAATTGAGACGCCACTAAGCTCAATGGTAGATGAAACTTGGCTATCTGCCAGTTCAGAGGTCGCAATGACGTAACTGGTTGAGAAGCCACCAAGCTTCAATCAATAGGTGATACTCGTCTTTTGTAAATGTCAACGAGTATCGAGACCTGTCTTTTGTAAATGTCAACAGGGCTCGGGATTGAGACTTAGCTGTCTGCTGGTTCAGAGGTCGCAATGACATAACCAATTGAGACGCCACTAAGCTCAATGGTAGATGAAACTTGGCTATCTGCCAGTTCAGAGGTCGCAATGACGTAACTGGTTGAGAAGCCACCAAGCTTCAATCAATAGGTGATACTCGTCTTTTGTAAATGTCAACGAGTATCGAGACCTGTCTTTTGTAAATGTCAACAGGGCTCGGGATTGAGACTTAGCTGTCTGCTGGTTCAGAGGTCGCAATGACATAACCAATTGAGACGCCACTAAGCTCAATGGTAGATGAAACTTGGCTATCTGCCAGTTCAGAGGTCGCAATGACGTAACTGGTTGAGAAGCCACCAAGCTTCAATCAATAGGTGATGGGGTCTCGTTTTCACGAGGGAACCGTTGTCATAGGTTTAATGTTAACATAACAGCGGAATATATGTGGTCCTACCATTCTATGGATGAGAATTGGTAGGTGATTTTGGAGGTCTCATTTTCACGAGGAGAAATGAGGGGACTGCTGTCATAGGTTTAATGTTAACGTAACAGCGGAGTATATGTGGTCCTACCATTCTATGGGTGAGAATTGGTAGGTGATTTTGGAGAGGGAATCAAATGGGAGCAGGTCCCTTAGGATTTTTAGCAAACCCCCAGCTATCAACGGGTTTGATATGCCTTTACCAACTACCGTTTGGGTTGGGCTAGCCATGCTATTCCCCTCAGCATGATGAGTTGTTGAGGACTCATGTTGGGCTCAGAGGCCAACATTTTCCTCTATCCTTGATCGTTAAGGATGTCGGATTATCAGGTTGATGTCTGCACAACCTCGATTGTCTTCTAGGGTGACTGGTGCATGGCCAGGTCCCAGTTGATCCATGGCCGTATAGTCTCGCTTGGAGGAAGAGAAAGGCTCTCTTTGTGCGCATTTCGGACGCGCGGATCTCGATCAGAGGTGTAATGTTAACTTGATCGAGAGCAAGATCCTTGATTAAGGATAGTACTTCTTTAAGAATTTGCCATTGATCGGCATCATGAGGAGGTCGCCCTCTGCAGTCATAAGGCGGTATGCTCCGTTTGAATAGACTGTCTCTATCACAAACGGTCCTTCCCATTTAGGCTGAAATTTGCCTTTGGTCTTGTGCGTCATAATCATCGGTCGTCCGACGGCTAAGACCAGATCTCCTTTCTGGAAGACTCTCTGCTTAACCTTCTTATTGAAGGCTTTTGACATCCGAGCCTGATATAGCTCGATGTGTTGCTGAGCTTGTAGTCGCTTTTCGTCTAGGGCTTCGAGCTCTTGAAGACGCAGGCGATCATTGTCTTCTGATGTCATCTTAGTAGTCAAGGCTACCCGTAATGATGGCACCTGGATTTCCAATGGGATAACTGCTTCGCACCCATATACCAGGGAAAAAGGCGTATTGCCTGTCGGTGTCCGCACCGTAGTCCGGTAGGCCCAAAGGCATTCACCGAGCTTTTCGTCCCAATCTCGCTTATTCGAGGAGACGAACTTCTTGAGCAGCTTGATGATTGTCTTGTTGAATGCCTCTGCCAAGCCGTTGGCGGCAGGATTGTAGGCGGTTGAAGCCACATTCTGAATTCGGTATTTATCGCAGAACCGATAGAACCCTTGGCTTACGAACTGGGGACCATTGTCATGGATGATCCGTCTGGGTACACCAAATCGATGGATGACCTGGTGTTTGATGAAGCTAACCAGATGGGAGGTTTTGACTTCGGCCAATGGTATGGCCTCTGCCCATTTTGAGAAGTAATCGGTTATTGTCAGGATAAACCGGTGACCTCTTGCCGAAGAGGGACTGATTGGCCCTACGACATCAGTTCCCCATGCTTCAAATGGCCATGAAGCAACAGCAGGGTGGAGCAACTCCGAAGGTTGGTGTATGAAGTCTGCATGGACCTGGCACGCCTTACACCTTCGTGCATACTAGGTGGCATCGGCCATCATGGTCGGCCAGTAGTACCCAAGTCTGTGCAGCCTGTCTTTAAGCTTTGGACCCGGCTGGTGAGCTCCGCAAATGCCATCATGTGCTTCTTTAAGCACTTCTTGTGCCTCTGAATGAGAAAGGCAACGGAGAAGGATACCATCATAGGAACGACGGTAAAGTGTCTTCAAAGTGGGATCATAGTAGAAGCTGGGCGACCTTCGTCTGATGGACGCCGCTTCTTTGGGATCATCCGGGAGCAGATCGTGCAGAGCATAGTCAATGAGAGGGAAGCGCCAATCCCTCGGCTCAAGATCCACGGAGGTATTATGGACTTCTTGGATTTTTAGCATATACTTGGAGCATACGAGATGCCGGGTTGCGACTGTGAGGTGATACTCTGTGTCGGCCGGTAAGGCTAGCGTCGTCGCTAGTGCAGCGAGAGCATCCGCCTTGGTATTCTGAGATCGAGACACATGCCCGATGTAGAAGCCTTCAAATAAGCTAGCCAATTCGATGGCTGTATGATAGTAAGGCACCAAGTCCTCATGGCGGACTTCATATTCGCCTTTTACCTGGCTAATGATCAGCTTTGAATCGCCATAAGCTTCAAGATAGCGTACCCCCATTCCGTGGGCGAGCTGGAGGCCAATGAGCAGAGCATTGTATTCCGCCACATTATTAGAGCATGACTCTGTCAAGGAGAACGCCCTGGGAAGGATATGATCTTGTGGGGAGATGAACACAACCCCCACTCCGGCGATAATCTTTCCTTTGGGGCCCATCCGCGATGCTCCGTCAAAGAACATCTGCCATACTTCCTCTACTGATGTTGCATTAGATTCGAAGACCTCATCAGGGATGTCTTCGTGAAGCTTTGAATGTTCCGGGACTGGATGCGCAGCCAAGAACTCTGCAAGGGCTTGACTTTTAACCGCCTTTTGAGGGGTAAAGGTTATGTCATATTGGGATAATAGCAGTGCCCATTTAGCCAACCTTGAGTTCAACGACCCTGGCTTCGTCATGAGAAGACGTAAAGGGTTTACTCTGGAGATGACATGTATGGTTTGGCCAACCAAATAATGTCGTGTCTTCTGGACAGCGAAGACGAGAGCTAAACACTCTTTTTCAATAGGATTGTAGCGAGATTCCGCTCCTATGAGAGTTCTACTCAGATAGTAAATGGCCTGCTCATGGCCATTGTCGTCCTTCTGAGCGAGGAGGGCGCCGAGGGAATAATCCAGGGCTTTCACATAAAGCAAGAATGGTTTCCCTGATGTAGGGGCCACCAAGACTGGAGGTTTTGTGAGATACCTCTTAATGTCTTCATAAGCTTCTTGACAAGCTTGATCCCATATGAAGGCAGTACCCTTCTTCATTAGTCGGGTAAATGGTTGGCAACGGCCCGATAGATTTGCTATGAATCTCCTGATATAGGCTAACCTGCCTTGTAAGCCTCTGAGCTCTTTGAGGTTCCTTGGTGGATGCATGTCCTGTATGGCTTTGACTTTGTCTGGGTCTAGATGGATTCCTTTTGATGTGATTATGAACCCAAGGAATTTGCCGCTGGATACTCCTAAAAAGGATTTTGTCGGGTTCATTTTCAACTGATGAGCCCGCATTATATTGAACATCGTCCTCAGATCGCGAAGATGTTCATCTTTGCGGCGACTTTTGACAGCAATGTCGTCAACATAGCACTCCACCGTCTTCCGGAGATGATCGCGGAAGATCATGCTCATTGCCCGCTGGTAGGTTGCCCCGGCGTTCTTCAATCCGAAGGGCATTACAGTGTAGCAGTATACCCCCAAAGGCGTTCGGAAAGAAGTATGCTTCTCGTCATCAGGATACATCTTGATCTGGTTGTACCCTGAGAAGCCGTCCATGAAAGACATCCTCTCGAACCCGCATGTGTTGTCAATCATGACATCAGTGATGGGCAGTGGAAATTCATCTTTGGGACAGGCCGCATTGAGATCACGGTAGTCGATGCAGATCCGTATTTTGCCGTTCTTCTTAAGGACGGGGACTATGTTAGCCACCCAATCTGGATGTTGTTCCTCCCGGATGAAGCCACAAGCAATGAGCTTATGAACTTCGGCTTCAATAGCCTCCATGATGTTTGGGCGGAACCGACGTTGTTGTTGCTTAACTGGCTTAACGTCGGGCTTGATGTTTAGACGGTGCATAGCGACCTGTGGATCGAGTCCAGGCATGTCTTCATAGCTCCAGGCGAAGACATCTATATACTCTTTTACGAGCATTATCAATTCTTCCTTTTCGATAAGTGATAAGCTCTCACTTATGAAAATAGGCTTGGGGTGATCTTGACTGCCCAAGTTGACTTGGATCACTTTGTCTTCGGTAGGTGGCTCGCGCAGCTCGAACCGCTTTTCCCATTGGAGGCTTAATTGCTGGGCCCAAGGTTCCTCATCAGCAGCTTCCGCAGGTTCCAATTGACTGCCCGAGGTTATATTCACAGTGAGACCGTTGAACATTCCTCCTATGCTGATGTCAGAGTTCCATTCAGCAGATGAGTCTGACTGTGATGGAATTGGCTCGTCGTCTTTGACTTGAACCGTTACTGATGATGTGGGTGTAACATAACCCAACCCTCTGCGTGTACTATCATAGTAATTTGCAGGTTTCCCTTTCGGGACAGCATTACGCATCAGACCGCGTCTTCCCTTTCCGAAGTTCAGGCTGCCTGCCTTCTTCAAGTCATATCCCATCTTCTCCATAATATGGCGTGCCGGTTGCGCATAATGGAAGAACTGTGGGCTTCTGAGTCCGAGCTTGAATCTGTAGGTACAGGTCTCCGTGGCTGGGTTCTACCGAAGATTATCGGCAACTGACCTTGTTTGGATGGAGGGATCACCAGCGTGGCCCCTTCTATAACCTCCACAGATGTAGTAGCCGAACTTGGCTTATGTACGGGCATGTGAAGAGAGCCATCCATGATGGATTTAGTTGACTCGATGCTCGCAGGATAATCAAAAGAAATATTATCATTAATCATCCATTCGCCTTCCTCATCAGAAGGGACCTTACATCGGGGATTATTAAAGCATGCTACTATTGGCTCGCCAATCAAAATGGCTGGCGTGCCCATTTCGGATTCCGAATCCGCCTCATTGCCACTTCCATCACTGTCTGGCAATGGTTCTCCCGGCGTTCCACTAGCCTCTTGATATAGGAGAGCATCTGTGAAATAGTTTTCCACCCCCTTGAAGGGCTGCTTCTCAGCGAAGACAGTTCGTACTGTCGCATCATCCTCAACATACTTGAAGCACTGATGAAGAGTGGAAGGAACGATCCAGTTGGCATGGATCCATGGTCGTCCCAGTAGCAGGTTGTATGATGTGTCCGCGTCAATGACATAGCATGTCACTTCTGACTTCAGGCTTCCGATTCTGCAGCGAAGCCGAATTTTTCCAAGCGGATGGCTGCTCCCGGCGTTAAAACCGTATATTGTAGTGGTGGTCGCAGACAACCTGTACAGTGGTATGCCGAGGAAGTAGAGGAGCCTTTTGGGGATGATGCTGAGCGCAGACCCCGGATCGACTTGTATCCTTTCAATGCAGGTTGAACCGATATATCCGGTATAGTACAGAGGTCGATCATGCTTGTTGTCTTTGAGAAGCATATCTTCCGCCGTGAAGGTAATGGCAGGTACCTTTGACTGTGCGTGATGGCACTCTGAGCAGGAAGGGCGCATCTCATCATCAGGAACCTCGGGCATGCATGTCAGAAAGGACTCCGAGTTGGCTAGCGCATCTCTGAGTGCCTCTCTTGTCTCTTTAGAGAGACGAAGGAGCTCGTGTATTGTGATACGAGCCGGGATATTGGCTAAGTGGGCCAATATATCAAAGCGAAAGGGCGTGGCTAGCCCTTGGCTTGGTAGGTTTTTCCCTCCCTTTGGTCAGGACTGGAGTGGATGTCGGCATTGGTACTGACGTTGTTTGCGTGGTACCTCGTCAGTAGGTTTGTCATACTCCTTAGGTATGACTTTCCAGACCGGGTGCCCGTCTGTTGAGGCGCATCTGCCTGCGCTGTACAGGCATGCTTTTCTTCTTCAGAATCGCTGAGGGAAGCCGAAGTAAGATTACCATCGTCTGGCAGAACAGAGACGACATTGCAAGACTTGCCCTTTTTGCTGGAGTCCTTCGACGTCTGCTGTATGTCTTGGACGAGGTCGGGGTGTATCCATATAACTTCCCCTGTCTCCAATGTCAAAGGGGCGAGGCCCTTGTTGTTTTGAGTCATGGCTGGAGGATGCTTGACTTCCAACCGCGGCATCGGGGCTGGATAGGTCCCGTCAGGAACTGTGACCTTCTGGGCAGTGCCGAACTCAAGAGTCACCATATTGGCAGTGACTTTCTTCTGTTCCGTCTTTAGTGTGAGGACGCCGGCATCAATCAGGGCTTGTATCCTGTCCTTGAGGACATAGCACTTGTCAGTAGGATGATGGACCATCCTATGATAAAGACAGTATTTGGGGTCATTTGTGCGCCCTATCTCATTAGGACGCCGAGCATCTGGCAGCTTCATCTTATTCCCTTTATGGAGCAGATGGAATATCGTGACCACCTGATCATCTCTGAAGGAGTACTGTTTAGGAGGGAACTTGGGCTCCTGATTGTTGAAGCTGCTCTTCTTGGCCTTTGACTGCATGTCCCCGGTCAGCTCGACGGACATAATTTCCTTCCCCTTAGCTTGGGAAGACTGTGGGAGATCGCTACGCCCTTTGTTGTTCGCACCCCATTTGCTTCTAGGGACGGACGGCTCGAACTTCTTAGCCGACTTCTCGGCTATCTCAGCTTGTTCGACCAATTCTTTCCAAGTATGGGCTTTGACAGCCCCCATGCGAACTTCTACTTGATCCAAGAAGTTGTGTCTGCATGTCTGTAAGAGCATGGGTAAAGGCATCCCTGCTGGGCACATCAGAGATAGATTTCTGAACCGCTCAATGTATTCACGGACAGATTCGCCTTTCTTCTGCACGGTAGAAAGGAGCTTGTCCATGGTCACTTCGGTATCATCCTCATAGAAGCGAGAGAGGAACCGAGTTTCCAGGTCGATCCAGGAATTGATAGAGCCTGGGGGGAGACTGCGAAACCAGTCAAATGCCACCCCTTTCAAGGTGCCGATGAACAACCTAGCCATGATGGCGTCGTTGCTTAGAACATTACCGGTCTGGGACCGGAAATAGTAGATGTGCTGATTGGGCGAGCTCTTACCATCATATGCATGCAACGTTGGTGGTTTGAACTTTGGCGGATATGACACCGAATCCCATTCCAGTGGGTAAGGACGGACTACCCCCACTTTCTTCAATTCATCCTTCTGAGCCAGGGATGAAATTTGAGCTTGAAGGCCTTTAAGGACTTCGGCATCCAGGGAAGAGCCTCCCTTAGATCTCTCCGTTTTGGGCGGATCATTGCTGAGGTGTCCCTCCTCGTCATGATTGCTCCCGGTATCGTCATCCCGGTTGTTGAGGAGCTGAGCTAGCATCTGTTGGATATTGTCCAGGGCCTCTTGCTGAGTTCTAGAGGTCTGCTCCTGAGCTTCCAAACGCCGACGAAGGTCGTCATTGGCGTTCTCGGCCATATTGACCGATGCTTTGTCCGTCCGTATAGAACTGACTGTTGCTGAAGAGGCATACCCGCTGTCTCCATCTTCTCCATCAGATGATTGGGGTGATCGTCTGGGCTGTGGCGAGATCAGGGTCTTTGAGGAAGAAGGCTGCTCATAGTTATAGGGTATTGCCACCCTAGACCTGGTGTTTCGGAAAACACCTTCTTCACGCACCAAGACTTCACCTAAGCCTGGGCAGTAGTCTGGATCTGGGGAGCCGAAAGGGGTGTCGTCAGAGGCTTGACTTCTTCCGCGCGGCTCTCGCCCCTTCCGGTCATGTTGACGGATGCAGAGGCTGGATCCGGTGGCCCGCTCCTTTTGGGATGCCTCATCGGGACGCGCGCAGACAGTCGATCAAAGACTGATCGCCGGTATGGAGAAGTGGCGAGGGTCGGTCGTAACCGACACTGCATAGAATGGACCATCACCAACTGGCAGTCACATCGTCGAAGACAGGAGGAAGTAGTCTGGAAATGCTTCAATCTCCGCTTGTCCGCCAAGAATTCTCGCAGGTCGGCCCTGTAGGGTCCTGAACAATCTGGTATATGGGACAACGCATCGTTCCCCTTATTCCTGCGGAAAGGATCAGCACCGCATAGTGCTCTGGTTCTAGCCTCGCGGCTGTAAACCCGATGAGTATGCCGAGGTACAATAGCCTTGCTTGTGAAGACAGGGCTAGCAGTAGGCATTGCTGCTCTAGGCGACGGTATGATCGCCGTCTTGACTTTATGGTTGGCAGCATTGTTGGCGCAGGCGGGCATCTTGCCTTTTCTTCATAAGAGAGGCGCGGATTTGGCGTGGCTACGCCTGAAGCTTCAGCAGAGGACCTCTGTTTAGGCCTCCATATCCGTTTTGGCAGAGGATGCATAGGTTCGCAAGGAACCTGAATAGCCACAAGCGGGGCTGTGGGGTGTTGGCAAAATTCTGCCTCTGGTTTCTGATTTGAAACCTTGGTCATGAAGACCTTCCCGTGCTTCCGTGCTCGAAGCATTAGGCCACCCCCAGAGAGGACTTCTTCAAATCTTCTTTGATCGATCTGGATAGCCAGGTTCTCAAAAGTGCAGGATCTGGGCTGCGGACCTGTTTCCTTGTTGCGCCAGAGAACTGCGGCAGGTTTGCAGAGAACCTTTTCCGTCTCCGTAGAGACTTTGCTTGAAGATTTAGCCAGAGAAGATCTGGCTGCACCGGCTTTTCTGAATTCAGAGATAGACCCGAAGGTCTGTTCGTCGCATTGCGACACTTGATTCTCAGCAGAGGAGAATACGTTCCCCAGCGGAGTCGCCAGCTTGTTTTCCATTAATTTTGCAAAAAAGGGAAAACTTACAAATAAAAGTTTGAGGAGCTAAATTACAAGTATTCTCAAAAGATTACAAGTAGATCTCCTCAGAGATTCTGGGAAAATGTGCCGATAGGAGTCTGGTCAGCGCGCGACCACTTTGTCCCTTTGACGATGCGAGCGATGAGATTCCCTTCTCGCCTGGTTCCGGGAATCAGAGAATAGAGGGTTGATAGAACCCTCTTGCTGCTTCTCAAAATCGCCTTCAATTAGGAATTCCTTCTCGCCTGGTTCCGGAAATTCCTTGAGAAGAAGAACGATGATAGGGCATCAACACCCTAGATAGAGAAAGCAATTCTCTAAAAGGTCTATGAATTCGAAAACGCACGGTGCGTTATGAAGAAGCCTCGGTTGAAGAAGTTGATTGATCGATTCTCGTGATCAGAAGGCGATTGATGGCTCCTTCCTCTGCGATCCCCTCCTCCTCTTTTTTTTTCCTTGTACCCATGGCGGGTTATTTATAGGGAGAGCAAGGGTATAATTGTCCCCTTGAAGATATGGAAACAGGTTGAACCGAATCTGTTTGAATCTGGAAAGTAGCCTTGCTGCGAGGCTAGAATAGCTTCCGCGGAGCTAGAAATGGCAAGTCGGTTGATCTTTCCGATTTGTTATGATCCTTTCCATATCGTTGAAGGATTTTCCCTGATCCTCTTACTCGTTTCAAGAGAGTCAAGAGATTGCGGCAATCACCTGCCATATTTGAATCCTGATTGGATTTGATTAGCTTAGATCTAATCTCATCAGGAGATTTGATTGGTCAAAGGCTGACCATAGCAGGCTGATGGCGGAGCTGCCCGCTTTGAAGCTCATAGCGGAGCTAGAGGCAATTCCTGGCGAAGTCCGAAAAGAGGCTTTTCGGCGAAGCTGTCAGTTAGCTTCCTGGCGATGCTCTGGATGATGTTAGCCTCTCACACGAGGCTATCTCCTTGGGCTAATGTAATGCTAAATGCTAGCATTTTAGACCTGCTGAGGTCTGTTTAGAAACAATCCGGGTTCACTGTTCTGCTTGCTGGATCAGTGGAGTCCAAACCGCTTCCTTGTCCCTTGGAGGTGGGTAAAAACTGGTCTTCAGCTCGTCTGTCACTTGTCTTTTGTAAATGTCAACAAGTTTAGACATTGTTCGGACTAATGAGAATCTTGTCTTTTTTAAGTGTCAACAGTGGATTCATGAATTTCACCATAGATGTACTATCTCCAGCTATCTTCTCAACAGATTCTCAAACAACATGGAAAACAAATAGAGTTAGATCAAACAAACTAGATAAAGATAGGATCTTTACCTCAAAGCGAAACCCTCAAAGAGTTTTCAAAACGATCTACTCCTCCAAATTTGGTTCCTTGAGCAATCCAAACACTGTTTTAAGATTGACACACTATCCCACAAATAGTCCCAACATTACTCTGAGATCGACATACGATCTCTGCCAAATAGCAACCGATGCCTTTGGAATTGACACATGATCCCACGACGAACCTGGGATGCTCTGATACCACTTGTTACGCTCACGAGAGAACTTCTTGCGATTAATGCCTTCTTTCTGGGCAACAACCAACTTGAGAAACCCAAGCAACAGAGATAGACGCGCCAGAGAAGTACCCACACGATCAAGACAGAGAAAACAAAAGAGAAAGCAAGCTAACACAATATTTAACGAGATTTGACAATTTGCCTACGTCCTCGGGGTAAGGAAAAGAGAGATTTTATTGATTCAACAATATGCTTAGTTTTACTATGTTGATTTGCATTCTTGGTCATATGATTCAACAATATGGTTTCTTCTGCACGAGCTGTTTCCCTTTTACACACACATCATTATGGTCGCGTTCTGACGACCCTGGATTTGCACGTCCAGATATTGGACGGTTGGTTTCCTTTGTGCAGGTGTTCGTTGGGACCGTCCGTAATGCAAGGAGCTGGACTCTCTTCCTTTGATTCTGGTATACTTGCATTTTATTCTTGTTATTATTCTTTGATTCCTGTATATCACCTTTGATTTCTATTCAGCTGTCATTTTCTTCCTGTTATTCATTGCTATCAGGTGTAGTCTTATATGTATTATTGCAGTGTTCTTTGATCATTATGCTTCCGATTCATAGCTTGTTCGGGTTACAACTTAGGCTTAGCGTATATACGTGGGGTATTATCCACGCATATATACGTCGCCATAACGACTCCGTATCTTTAGGATCGGGGCGTTACAATTATCATAGAATATTTTAATATTATTATAATGTAAATCATAATCAAGGAGAGTATGTTTCATCCAAAGGACTTGTGTACAATAAGCCCCGGCCGCAACATCTATGCCTCGGCAGTGGAGAGGGTTACATAATTTTATTTCTTGAAAGACTACAAAACAAGATAATTTTCAAGAAACTGTCAAGTTTCATTAATGCTCTTCTTATCCACTCTATAGCCGGTATAGTTGGCATCCGAATAGCTCGTCATTGAGAATTATCTGATCTTCGGATACCACAAGCCCATTCAAATAGTAATACTTGAGGGATGCAAGAGGGATACAATTCATTAGGGCTCTAACCTTATAGCCGAGAGTCCTAGAGATTTAGGAAACCCAATTGGATTCGACTCCAATTCAGAAACGAAATTCGAATCCTGAAAGGAGAAACAGATCCACGCTGATATACGCCTGTCAGTCGACCGGTCGATCGATCAACCCGATACTCGGTCGACCGGGACCAACGGAGAGTAACTTGTGCCAGTCGATCGACCGTATCAGTCGACCGTGTCGTGCCTGTGCATGTCGTGCACACGGTCGACCAGGCTCTGTCCTGGCTTGCTACAGTCTCCGTTCTCGCTCCTTTTGGCTTCGATCTCTGCGCTATCTTGCCGATGAGTTTAAAAACTCTCCACTGTCTTTTTATTTCCTCTATCTTCTCTCTCTCCCTACACAAGATACTAATCTTCATCTCTTATTTGCTTAGAACTAGACATTGTTTTACTAAAATCTTATTTGAAGCATTATTTAGTTGGCTATAATTCTAAACTTGCTTAGGAGTCGAGGTTCCAGTGATGTGGAGAATCCTGGGAACAACTTGTATTGTGCGCAGGATAACAATCCCTCCGAGGAATCCACCAACCAGATGGAGACTGATGCAGTCAAAGATGTAACCAACACGACCAGAACAGAGAACAATAAAGAAAAGCAATCAACACAGTATTTAACGAGGTTCGGCAACGTGCCTACGTCCTCGGGGCAAGGGAGAGAGAGATTTTATTGATTCAACAATCAATTACAAATTATTCCTTCTTCAAGGAATTTTCAATGGAGATTTTCAATGGGATTTTCAGGGATACAATACATGAGGGTTCTAGCCCTTATTTATAGCCACAGAGTCTCTAGGTATTAGAAAACCCCAGCTGGATTCGACCCTAACAGAAAAGGAATCCGAGTCCTAAAAGGAAAGCCAAATACGTCTGTCGGTCGACCGGCCGATCGACCGACCCATGTCCAAGGTCGACCATGCGGTCGACCGGACCCAAACCGAGAGCAGCTTGCTTTCAGTCGGTCGACTGGGCGGTTGACTGTGCTAACCATGTGCACGTCGTGCACATCGGTTGACCGGGCGATCGACCATGCGGTCGACTGGGAGCTAACTTGGCCTGCTTTAATGCGCCGTCTTGCTCCTTTGTCTTCCGATCTCTGTGCTACCTTCCGATGTCTTCTCTATCTTCTCTCTCCCTACAATTCTCCACCTCAGTGAAGATTTTTCAAATCTGAGCCGATCTCCAACGAACTTCAGTCTATCACTGGTGAAATTGACACACGATCTCGGCGAAATCGATACATGATCTCAGCTTGAGCGCTCCGGGCAAAATCGACACACGATCTCGGCGAAATCGACACACGATCTCGGCTTAGAGCCTTTAGCTCAGCTATCCAACTGGAATGCACCATACATGCGTTCCCATCACTTAACTTTAGGAGAAATATCATACGAGCTGATCACGAACATGTCTCCTACTCAGCAACTACATGACCTCACGAAGAACACATCATGAGTCAACACTGACTCTCTCCAGTCTACATGTCTTCAGCTGATGATTCAACCAAGTCTGAGTAAAGAACATCGAACACCATTATCAGCTTCAACAAACTGGATGCACACCCCTCCTATGCAAGCTCAACTGTCTTCTTACCAGAAGATCATCTATTCATCGAGATTACAACACCTCACCTCTACGTGAAGTCCAACTAGCCACAACACTTCACCTCTACGTGAAGTCTCTCCATCTCTACGTGAAGTTTCAATCAGCTTCTCGAGAACCCAAATAGCTTCATACAGGTTGCATCACCAAATGTGGTTGCGCCTTACGGCTTGTAATGAGCTCCATCAAGCTCAAGCACTTATACCTGAATCTTCAGCAGTGAACCTATCTGGCTGAGTCATATGAATCTCCTCACTGCCATCATGGAGAACAACGGCCTTCAACTTGAGCTTGTCGCGGTCACAAGCTTGAGATTCATACTTCTTTACCCACGTGCGTTGTTTTACCTTGGTTCCAATGGCTGCAAATAATTTGACATTCTCATCAATGTCTTCAACCTATTCAGTATCAACCCTGGCTACATGATCTCACCCAGTGTTACATCTGGTGAAGTCTTCACTGATACCGAACCAACTGGAAATGGTGGAGTAGCATCAACCTCCACCCGCTGCGATACTTCCTTGATCTCCGTCCAATCCACCTGCTGAGAGACAGTAGATTTCAACACTGAAGTCTCATCAAACGTGACATGCCGACTCAACAAGATCTTCTTGTTTTCGGGTCCCATAACCTGTAACCTTTCATATTTCTCTTTACACCCAAAAACACAAACTTTTTGCTCGCGGATTCACCATGCCATCTTTGGCACTGAAGTAGGTCAAACTTTCAAATTCTCGCAGCAAATCATGATCTTGAGCAGTTTTCGCAGACCAAATTTCCAATGGAGTTTTATCTCCTATCGCAATCGATCCATTTATGAGATGGCTAGCATACACAATCGCCTCAGCCTAAAACGATTTGTTTAATCTTGCATTAGACAACAAACACCAAACCTTCTCCAGTAAGGAACGGTTTATTTCCTTAACCAACCCATGTATACCTTCTGTGAAGTGAGTACCAATACCAGTGTTCTGGCCAAATCGTAGAAATAGGTTCATGTCTCTTTCAACATTACCAATTTGTAGCTCCTTGATCTTCTTACCTGTCTGCTTCTCCATTCTTTCTTTCCACTTCACCAGTATATCTAGGGCTTCACACCTTTGTCTCAAGGATATATCCAACAATGTCTAGATAAATTATCAATAAAAGAGACAAAGTACATGTGACCTCCAAGCGATGCAGTCTTAGCAGGTCCCCAAACGCTTACGTGAACACAATCAAGAAGACCTTCTGAGCGGTGAGTACTGGTGCTGAATTTCACCTTCTTCTTATCCAGAACGCTGTGTTCACCCTCCAAGTTGCAGGTAGCAGCACCTTCCAATGATCCCTTCTTTGCAGGAGCTTGCAAAGTCTTTTCACCTCCATGTCCGACCTTCATCTGCTAGACTTTTGTGCAACTAACATCTGAAGAACTAAAAGTCTCCACCTGACCTGTAACCGTACTACCCTTCAAGTAGTAGAGATTTCCCCTGCGGACGCCCTTCATAACCACTGTTGAGCCTTTGATCATCTTGAGAACACCATCTCGTATAGATATCACAAGACCCAATGCTTTCAAAGCACCAACAGAGATAAAATTTCTTTTGAGTTGAGGTACATACCTCACCTCCTTCAGTTCTCGTACTATCCCATCTTCCATCTTGATACGGACTGTACCCATCCTTTCTATATTACACGGATGATCATCACCCATGACCGTGTAGCATCCATCTAGCTTCTTAAAACTAGAAAACCAGGCCCTGTTTGGGCACACATGATAGGTGGCTCTGGTATCTAAGATTCACTCAGCATTATCTGAGTAATCAATAGTAGGAGTAGTAACAGAGAGAGACTACCGATGAGTCTTAATTCGATCCATCTGCCTGT
Source organism: Agave tequilana (assembly GCA_038442645.1). NCBI lineage: Eukaryota > Viridiplantae > Streptophyta > Magnoliopsida > Asparagales > Asparagaceae > Agave > Agave tequilana. The sequence continues at coordinate 44,540 of JAVJIF010027427.1, forward strand.
GCGATATTCGCCTCGGTGTTTGACTCCATCTTCTTACCTTTGGCCTTCGGACAATCAACTTTCTAGTGCCCTAGTTCCTTGCACAAGTCGCATTGATTCCTCTTCAGATCTCTGAAGCCTGCTCTGGACTTTGATCTTCCCTGATCATCTCTTCCCTTCCTATTGGAACTCCTGCCTCTTACCGCCAATGCCTCTACTGTTGTGTTCCCTGAAGAAGACAGTCGATCATGTCTCCTTACTTCATTACTCACAAGAGCAGCAGACACCTCACTGTAGTTAAGAAATTTTCTTTCATTGATCAATGTAGAGTAAAGGTCTCATACTCTTCCCTAGGAAGATAATTCAATAGGATTACCGCCTTATCCTCTTCATTGGTCTCCACATCCACATTAACTAGATCTATAAGAAGCCTCGTATAGCGATTCAAGTGTACATTGATAGAGCATACTCTTTGAATCTGAAAACTATAAAGCTTACTTTTCAACTGCAACCGTGATTCTATACTTTTCGTCAGATACTTCTTCTCCAGGATCTCCCACAGCTGCCTCGCAGATATCTCATGCAACACATGATACTTGATGTCTTGTGTTAAACAAGACCCGATCAAGGCACACGTCGTACGGTTCATCTTGTCCCAATCTTCTTCAGTTGTTGATGCACACTTCTTCTCCAACTGTAGAGTGTCTTCGAGGTTTGATGCCGTCAGCGCATTCATTACCTCACACCTCCACATACTGAAGTTGTTCGTGCCGTTGAACTTCACCACATCAATCCTCAGCGGATGTGGATTCATGAATTTTTTCGATGATGTACCTTCTCCAGCCATCTTCTCAACTGATTCCTCAAAGCAATGTGGAAACAAACGGAGTTAGATAAAGCAAACTAGATAAAGAGGATCTTTATCTCCACGCGAACCCTCGAAGAGTTTCTGAAGCAATATACTCCTCCAAATTGATTGCTCGAGCAATCTACACGTTGTTTTGAGATCGACACATGATCCCACAAACAGTCCCAACGCCGCTCCGAGATCGACACACGATCTCCGCCAAATAACAACCGATTCTCTTGAAATCAACACACGATCCCACGACGAACCTGGGATGCTCTGATAGCAATTGTTACGCGCAGGACAACATTCCCTCTAAGGAATCCACCAACCAGGCGGAGACTGATGCAGCCGGAGATGTAACCAACACGACTAGAACAGAGAACAATAGAGAAAAGCAATCAACACAGTATTTAACGAGGTAAGGCAACGTGCCTACGTCCTCGGGGCAAGGGAGAGAGATTTTATTGATTTAACAATCAATTACAAATTATTCTTTCTTCAAGAAATTTCTAATGGAGATTTTTAATGAGATTTTCAATGGGATTTTCAGGGATACAATACATGAGAGTTCTAGCCCTTATTTATAGCCACAGAGTTCCTGGATATTAGGAAACCCCAGCTGGATTCGATCTCAAACAGAAAAGGAATCCGACTCCCAAAAGGAAAGCCAAAACGCGTCTATCGGTCGACCGGCCGGTTAACTGACCCATGTCCACGGTCGACCGTGCGATCGACCGGACTCAAACCGAGAGCAGCCTGCTTTCAGTCGGTCGACCGGCGCGATCGACCGTGCTAACCCTGTGCGCGTCGTGCACACCGATCAATCAGGCGGTCGACCGCCTTCTCCACCGATCGACCGTGCGGTCGACCGGGAGCTAACTTGGCCCGCTTCAATGCGTCGTCTTGCTCCTTTGTCTTCCGATCTCTGTGCTTGTAGGCTATCAAAAAATTACTGAAGAGAAAGCCTCCCCAGCGGAGTCGCCATCTTTTGTACGCGTTGAAAAATCACAATTGTAAAATTCTTTTGATTGAATAGAAGATTATAACGAATACAATCCGATTACAAAAGAGAGAAAAATCTCTTGATTAATTCTCCTCTTTATTTAAAGCTGGGTTCTTCACGTGACGGTGGAGAGTGAGTCTTGTTCTCTGTTGACCGGCCGAACGTCAAGTTTCTCTTGTGGATCCTCTCCTTAGATCTACTATTGGAGTAGCACAGCTCCTATCAGTAATGGAGTCTCAAAGAGATTTAAAGAACTTGAACTCAACAAGTTAACAGAAAGAGTTGAACTCTTTCTAAGCTTCAAGCGCTTCAAGACCGAACTCTGGCGAGGTTCCCCTCTGCCTATGGCTCCTTCACCAGGACTCACCTCTTCAGCCCCTTTTTAGAGGTCCCCCTCCATGGGTCCCCTTACATCACCTTAGAGAGTTCTCTTTTTTCTCTCCTTTTCAGAGCTTTTTTCTCTCTAGCTATTCATAGCTATTTATAAAGGAATTGGGGTGTAACCAACCCCCTAAATCTCTCCATAATGAGAAGGGGTGTAACCAACTCCTTAAATCTCTCTATAATGGGAAGTTATTTCCTATTATGTGGAGAAAAAATGAGGTGTAACTGACCAAATTCGTGGCTGTCAGTTATAGCAGAAATGCAGATCTTGCGCTGGACGCGGATTTTACTCTGATTTTGAGACGCGGAGCTCACAGGCTCGCGTCTGTGTTGGAATGCGGAGCTGCTCACGCTTGCGTTTGAGTTGAAATGCGGAGCTGGCTGAGGTCCGCGTCTGACAAAGGACGCGAGGTCCGCGTCTGGCGACCTCCGCGTCTGACATTAGAACGCGAGGTCCGCGTCTGGCAACCTCCGCGTCTGACAAAGGACGTGAGATCCACATCTGACGACCTCCGCGTTTGAAATTGGAATGTGACCTCCGCGTCTGACAGAGGGAGATCCGCGTATGAGGTTAGAACGCGACCTCCGCGTTTGCGATTGGAATGCGACCTCCGCGTCTGATAGAGGACGCGAGGTTTGCGTCTGAGGTTGGAACGCGACCTCCGTGTTTGCGAGGTCCGCGTCTGAGTCTTTATCTCCGGAAATTTTTTAATAGCCTACAGAACCCCTTCAAAGTTTTCGAAACTCCGTAGTTGACTGAGACGGATTTCGGAATACTTTGGACTTCAGTTGAATCGGGACTTCCTGTAGTCAGACTGGCATTCTTTTGAGAGGCAGTCTTCTGTGGTACCCTGAGCTCGATCCTGTCTGGATGGTGAACTTCATGAGTGTACTGTTGAACTTCTTGAAGCCTCCAGGAAAGATCATCACAAGTGTCTTAGAAACTCAGTCTAGCACTTGTTATGAGCATTGATTTGCTTGGTGTACTTTTAAACTGGTGAAGTTGTCAATTGCTCTTGCTAGTATACTATTGAACTGATTGCAGAAGCAGAGACTTACTCTTTGTATTTGAACAAGTTTTGTGGACTTGCTATTCTATTGATGAGAATAATAAGTGGAGTTTGATTCACAAGGGATTATGCCAGAGTCTATCGTCAGAGGTTTAGTGTTAACATGACTAGAACTTTGCTGGGAATGAAGTTTGCTGTCAGAGATGTGATATTAACATAACAACGATTGATTTTGCGATCTACGCAATTTAAGTGGACCTATCATGCTGTTGAAGAGAATGACAAGTGGGATTGGATTTGTTGAAGATCCATGGAGATTTTTACCGTCAGAGGTGTAATGTTAACGTGACGGGTTTGGATTTACAATTTGAGCAAATTGAATTGTCAGAGGTGTGATATTAACTTGACAAAGATATGTGCTATAAGTGTGATATTAACTTAGCACCATGAAAGTCTCATTTCACTGAGAAAATTGAGAGAAGATCATTGTCATAGGTGTAATGTTAACTTAACAATAGAATGCATGCTAGAGGTGTGATGTTTAACTTAGCATTAAAAGATCTCGTTTTCATGGAGAAATCGAAGAGATCACTGCCATAGGTGTAATGTTAACTTAACAGCGATTGATTTTGCGATATGTGCAACTTTGGTCAGAAGTGTAGTATTAACTTGACCGAGAGATTCTGCGAATTGCGCAGTTTGGTGGACTCGCCATTCTATTGAAGAGGACTGACAAGTAAAAACTAAACCCGTCGGGATCTAAATATTTCTTTACCGTCAGAGGTGTGATATTAACTTAACGGATCAGATTGAATCTTGTCAGAGGTGTTATATTAACTTGACAAGGATGTGAGCTAGAGGTGTACTGTTAACTTAGCTCCATAAGAACTTCAGTTTCATTAGGGAGACTGAAGATATCACTGTCATAGGTGGTGTTAAACTTGACAGTGGAGGTAATGCTAGAGGTGTGATGTTAAACTTAGCATTGATCATCTCGACTCTGATAAGAAGTTCGAGGGAAAGTCATTGCCATAGGTGTATTTTTGAACTTAACAATGAATTGGATGCAAGATGTGTGATATTAAACTTAGCATCGCTCGTCTCAGCTTCAATATGAAAGCCTGAGGAAAAGTGACTGTCAGGGGTTTAATATTGAACTTGACAGCAACTTAATCACTGTTAGAGGTGTAGTATTAACATAACAGTAGTTTGTCAGAGATGTAATGTTAACATGACAGTAGTTGGTTTGCGATATGAGCAATTCTGAGGACTTGTCATTCTATTGATGAGAATTGACAAGTGGAGTTTGAAATATCAGAGGTGTAGTACTAACTTGACAATTTGATTGATTTGTGATTCCATGTAGAGGAGAGATAAGTGAAGCTAGTACTCACTGGGGAGTATTGAAACTTTTCACTGTCAGATGTTTGATATTAAACTTAACAATGATTGTATTTGTGGACCTACCACTCTATGGACGAGAATTGGTATGGGATTTTGGTGAAAAATAAAATGAACTGTCAGAGGTTTAGTATTAACGTGACAATCATTGATTTCCTAATGGTATTAACTTGACAGAATCCACTGGGGATTGAAAAATCTAGTTTGTCAGCGTTTTATTGTTAACATGACAAATCCCAGTTCATTTCATTAGGGAGATGAACACAGGTATTTTTGTGGCCCTACCATTCTGTGGATGAGAATTGGTAGGAGATTTTGGAGGAGAGGATGGGACCAAGTCCCTCAAGGTTTTTAGCAAACCTTCTACTCAGACTCGTGTTTCCACGTCGGAGAAAGGACGTGAGGTCCGCGTCTGGCGACTTCCGTGTTTGACTGACAAAGGACGCGAGGTCCGCGTCTGATATTGGAACGCGAGATCCGCAACTGGCGACCTCTGCGTTTGACTGAGAAAGGACGCGAGGTTTGCGTTTGGCGACCTCCGCGTCTGACATTGGAACGCGAGGTCTGCGTCTGGCGACCTCCGCGTTTGACTGAGAAAGAACGCGAGGTCCGCGTCTGGTGACCTCCGCGTCTGACATTGGAACGCGAGGTCTGCGTCTCTTGGAAGAGTTTGAGTTTGAAGCCTTACAGGCTAAAAACTGACAGTTCAGTCATCTGAAAGTTACAATGACAATCAAAGGGCACCGTCGAGATGAACTGCTCGTAATTGCACTTGAACCCATGGGATGAGAGCTTCTCAGTTCATATTTGAACATGGCCTCTTAGGGCTGAACGCGAACCTCCCGTTTCTGAAGTGAAACGCGATGATCTCATTCTGGTGCAGTCTCCTGTTAAACGCGTGTCTTGTGCTTTTAAATAGAAATGCGAAGGTCATCCTTTAACACTGTCAGTGACTCTCGCATTTTAAAAATGAAACGCTAAGGTCCATGTCCTGGCGCGACCATGGGTCGCGCGTTCTCGTGTTTTGGTACAGCTTGATGCTGGACACGAACTTCACGTTTTGGCACTGAAATGCGCAGCTCGTGAACGCGAGCATCGCGTTTTGTTGCAAAAATGCGGGGCTGAAAGCAAACTTCGCGTTTGGTGCCGAAACGCGGGGTGAAAGCGAGCTCTGTTTGCTGATGGTGAACTTGACGTGTTTGTCGACGATCAACAATCAATTTGGCTCGCAGGAGTTGATGCGAACCCCCTGCAAATTGAGTTCGTTGAGCCTTGGGAGGAGTTTTGCAGCGAGATTTACCTTCATCATTATTGGCCTCGCGGGTCTCGTAGGAGACATTGATGCGGGCCACATATGCTGTTGCAACCACTCATTGCAGCTGACAATGAGTGCAACGCCTTCGCAGTCTCTCGACATTCCGATTGAGTCGCAGAAGTTATTGAAAACCCTCGGTATCCGGAACTGTAAGTGCCTTGATAAAAGGATTGAGGGGAGATTTGTCTCTATAGCCATCTTAACCATGGGTCATGGCGCGGGTCTCTGAAAAGACGTTGGGGCTGACCATGTTATCTCCACGGGAGACTCCCGAAGGTTTTAAGCCCAACGAAAAAATCCTCGACAACTCATCATGTTAAGGGAAATAGCATGGCTAGTTCAACTCAAACGGTAGTTGGTAAAGACACATCAAATCTCTTGATAGTTGAAGGTTTGCTAAAAACCTCGAGGGACCTGATCCCGCCTTCCCCTCCAAAACCCCTTACCAATTCCCATCCATGGAATGGTAGGACCACAAAAAGCCTGTAACTATTTTCCCAGTGAAATAATTACAGATCAAACATGCCAAGTTAACATTATACCTCTGGCATATTTACTGTTAAATTAACATTAAATCTCTAACAGTGATTTCCCTCAATTTTTCCAGTAGAATAATTACAAGGTGAACCTGTCATGTTAACATCACACCTCTGACAGTAAGGCTTTGATGTTTCCCCGAGGTAGAATTTTAACTTGTCAATTCTCTTCAATAGAATGACAAGTCCACTCAAAATACTGTTATGTTCAAAATCACACCTCTAACAGTAGACAAATCCCGGTCAAGTTAACATCACACCTCTGACCAAACTTGCTCCAATCGCAAGACAAATCCCGGTCAAGTTAACATCACACCTCTGACCAAAATTTCAACTTGTCAGTCCTCTTTAATAAGATGACGAGTCCACCAAACTGCGCAGATCGCAGAATCTCTCGGTCAAGTTAATATTACACTTCTGACCAAAGTTGCGCATATCGCAAAATCAATCGCTGTTAAGTTCACATTACACCTATGACAGTGATATCCTCAATTTTCTCCGTGAAAACGAGATCTTTCAATGCTAAGTTAAACATCACACCTTTAGCATACATTTCATTGTTAAGTTAACATTACACCTATGACAATGATCTTCTCTAAATTTTCTAAGTAAAATGAGACTTTCGTGGTGCTAAGTTAATATCACACCTCTAGCACAAATCTTTGTCAAGTTAATATCACACCTCTGACAATTTAATTTGCTCAAATTGTAAACCAAACCCGTCACGTTAACATTACACCTCTGACTGTAAAAATCTCAATGGATCTTCAACAAATCCACTCCCACTTGTCATTCTCTTCAACAACATGACAGGTCCCCTTAAATTGCATAGATCGCAAATCAATCGTTGTTATGTTAATATCACACCTATGACAGCAAACTTTCATTCCAGCAGAGTTCTAGTCATGTTAACAATAAACCTCTGACGATAGGCTCTGGCATAATCCCTAGCGGATCAGCTTTCACTTGTTATTCTCAACAATAGAATAGCAAGTCCACAAAACTTGTTCAAAACACAAGTCCAGATCTCACTGTTAAGTTAATATTACATCTCTGACAGTAACCTTCTCAAATTCCCCCAGTAGAGCTATTTAATTTGCTAAGTTAATATCACACCTCTGGCAATTAAAACTTTTTCAAAGAAGCTTTAAGCCTGAACTTCGCGTCTCAAGTACAGAGCCGCGTCTCAATGAACTTAAGAGTTGCGTCTCAACAACAAGTAAAGGCTGTGTCTCTAAAGAAATTGAGAGTCACCTACAATAATTGAGAGTCACATCTCAACTTTGGTGAAGTTCGCGTCTCCACTTGATCAGTGTGCCACAACTGCGTCTGTGAGAGCTGCGTCCTCTCTCTCCCCCCTCCAATATAAAGAGTATGTCTCTGCTACTACAATCAGTTCAACAATATACTGGCAAAAGGCAATTGACAACTTCACCGGTTCAACAGTACACCGCCAATCAAATTACAATAATCTTTCTTGAAGGCTTCAAACAGTTTAATAGTACATTCACGAATACCAAAATCCAGACAAGATCAACCTTGAGACTGCCTCTCAGAAGAATGCCAATCCGATTACAGAAAGTCCAGATTCAACCGAAGTCCAAAGTATTTCAAAATCCGTCACAGTCAACCACGGAGTTTCGAAAACTTTGGAGGGGGTTCTGTAGGATATCAAAAAATTACTGAAGACAAAGCCTCAGACGCGAACCTCCCTCCCAGACGCGGAGATTGCGTTCCAGCCTCAGACTCGGACCTCACGTCCTTTGTCAGACGCGGAGGTCGCCAGATGCAGACCCCGCGTCCCAATGTCAGATGCGGAGATCGCCCGACGCAGACCTCGTGTCCTAATGTCAGACGCGGAGGTCGTCAGACGCGAACCTCGCGTCCTTCGTGAGACGCGGACCTCAGCCAGCTCCGCGTCTCAACATCAGAGTAAAGTCTGCGTCCAATGCGAGACCCGCATTTCTGCTGTAACTGACAGCCATGAACTTGGTCAGTTACGTCCCATTTTCTCTCCACATAATGGAGGATAACTTTTCATTATGGAGAGATTTAAGGAGTTGGTTACACACCTCCCATTATGGAGAGATTTAAGGGGTTGGTTACACTGCAATTCCTCTATAAATAGTTATGAATAGTTAGAGAAGAGGAGGAGGCTCGGGCGAGACAGAAAAAAAGGAGACCTCTCTAAGGGGATGTAAGGGAACCCATGGAGGGGGACCTCTAAAAAGGGGTTGAAGGGGAGAGTCCTGGTGGAGGAATCCAAGAAGCCATAGACAAGGGGAGAGCTACCTTAGTAGAGTTCGACCTCGAAGCTCTTGCAGCATGGGAAGAGTTCAACTCTTTTTGTTAACTTGCTGAGTTCAAGTTCTTTAAATCTCTTTGAAATTTCATTACTGATAGGAGCTGTGCTAATCCACCAGTAGATCCAAGGAGAGGATCCACAAGAGAAACTTGACGTTTGGCCGGTCAACGGAGAATAAGACTCACTCTCCACCGCCACGTGAAGAACACAGATTTAAATAAAGAGGAGAATCAATCAAGAGATTTCCTCTCTTTTATAATCGGATTGTATCCGTTGTAATCTTTTATTCAATCAAAAGAATTTTGCAATTGTAATTTTCCGACGCGTACAGTGCTACCTTCCGATGTCTTCTCTACCTCTCTCTCTCTCTACAGCTTGTATGTGACTGGTTTGCCCTCTAGGATAACAAAGAATGAACCTGAGAAGCATTTTACTAGTGAAGGAAAGATATGCTTAATTATTTGTTGAAAACATAACAAGACATTCATTGCATCACCTACTATCTTGTGGAATGTCAATTTGTGCTTAAAATTTTTGGTTCAATTTGAAGTTCTGGTGCTGGAGATTGTATGTCGACCTTGGCAATGGTGGGGAGGGAAATTAGGATCTCCAATCTGGATATTTTAATGTGCCCCAATGTTCTTTTACTTCACGTCATTGTCAACAACACTAAGTGTTCGTATCAGCCATTATATTCATGATTGATTCTTGTTTTCCAAGCTTAGTTGTCTTCCATTTCCCTTGTACCACGGTAAATCCCAGAATTGCTCAGTATACTCAGCAAAACTGTCATCGTTTTCTTTCTTGTCATTCGGTATGATCTCTTCTTCAGTAGTTGCTAAAGTTCTGCAAACTGGTTAATTTCAAGTTCGGGATCTATGATATATGTTTTACCCGAGATAATTAAGCAGGAGTGTATTGTTTCCTTGATGACCATCTGCAGGTGACTGATGCCCACCTTGTAATGGACCATTGGACAAGGGAATCCCGTGGGTTTGGGTCTGTGACAATGGCCCCTGCGGAGGACGCCAATCGCTGCATAAATATCTTGATGGATCTGTATTGGAAGGTCGAGTCATTACTGTCGAGAAGGTAAAATCAACTCACTTTTGTTTGTGATCGTTGATCAGCTGTCTTGGACTGGCAGTTTCATAAATTGAATGTTGTTTAATTTTGTTAATTTTGCATTGCCTCTAAGTTTGAGATATGTTTTCGTATGAGGCGTTTTTGGCAGCAGGGTAGCTGTGTGTAGCAGCTGTTCAGCAAACTTCAAAGCCTTGCATCAACCTTAACAATCAAATCACACAACTCCAACAAGCAAATATCAGACCATAACCAAAGGGTTGTATGCCTTGCATTCCTTTGAACAATCACCGAGGCAGAGCTACTCTCGTAGCTGTTCACCAGCGGAGAAGAGGTCAAAGAGGAGCCCCTTCTCTTTGTGCAGCGTGTCACCTGGGCGAAGCAAGAGGAGGTACTCCAGAGAGAGTTATGCCAACAGTTGCAGCGGGGGTTCAAGATCTGTTCCGAGTTCTCCTGCGAGGTCTGATTAATGAGGAGTTAATGGGGTGTAGCTGATAGATAGATTTCAGTTGTGTTGAAATAACGGGCATGTGCCTCTGGATTTTAGAGTTGTTCAGTTGCTGTGCCCGGCTTCTATGTTAATTGAACCATGTTAAGACTTTTATGTTAATTGATGTATATTTTGGTTTATGTCAAAATTGCTCTGCAGATTGGTTCTTTACTCGCAGTGATCTGTGTTTATGTTGGATGAGCCGATTTGTTGATTGCCAGGTTTGTTGCCTTGGGCAATATTTTTGAGTATATTTTTTGGGTGGTAAAGAGGATTTTTTTTTTTTTTTTTTTTTTTTTTTTTTTGGGGCTAAGTTTTGATTGTCTATCATTTCAGAGAATTCCAAAGTTTTCATTGGGATATAAAATGGCTCGGTTGGCTTGCAAAGTTGCAGCAGAAACTTGCCTGCTTCTTTATTGCAGCTTTTTCAACTCCTACAGCAGATTTATTGTTTGTGGGGACGCATCTGTTCTCAGTTTGATTTAACATAGACCTTGATAGGAAGCTAGCTACACGAAGCAACCAGGCATGTACATTTAAGTCGGGAGATGTGTGAAGCTAATTCCAATTCCCACAGATTTTGCCAAATGTGTTACAGTAATTGTTCTGCTTTATTAAACATAATATGTGTTTATCAATCCAATACTTGTGATTTCTGCGAGGGGCAGCCTTATTTATTTGGGCAATGTAAGTTTGCTCCAAGAAAGTTATGGCACAGGGCACGGTTTTATTCCCCATATTTCCTTCGCGTACTGAGCAATTGTTCTGTCACTGCTGAATTTGCCACTTCCTGCAGTGCTTAAAATGGACATTTTCAGCCATCTTCTTCTATCCCTGTAAACAGGCACAAAACAGCGTAAGAAAAGCTACAAACGTGCTCACAGAAGTTTCAGGTCTCTTCGATCTGCAAAATTATAGAAACATACAACAAAAATTGGCAAACAAGTTTCTAGCAACTTAGCAAGACAAATACCGTGTTGCACGTGACACAAACACGTGGCACGGACACGATACAACACAAAACAACCATAGTACCGCAAATTCTGTAAGGTACATAGAAAATAGAAATATGCATACCTTCAAGAATATTAGATACACAGTTTTTGTACATAATGATCACAAGAGAGATTTATCTTGCCAACATTTATATTAGAGTACTTGTTCTTCAAGTATCTCCCATAAAAACCTAAATGTTCTCAGCATGTAACAATACATTTATAATATTGTTGTTATATTCTACTGGAGAGGTAGGCTGGCTACCCTTTTTTTAAGATTTTTTTTCCCCTTCGATATGTTGACTTTATGAAACTCTACTCTTCTACATGACTACTCTAACACAAACGCCAAAGAAATATTCAGAGTTCAAAATAAGATGTTGGTATACGTATAGAAAAGCACTGGAGTGGTCACTCAAGGCATTAAACGAACAATTCAAGTATTTGGGGGCAACTTACTTGTATGCTTCATCCACTCTGGCCTGGGCATCCATATAGCTTGGGAAGTCCTGACCGACTAGGAAATAATCTCCACGTCCGTAACCAGAATTCCCTTCCAACGAGTCCAGGAGAGTGTTGTAGTCATAGCTACCAAACACGCCACTTCTTATAAATAGCTTGGCCTCTTCAAATCGCGGATCTACCTTGAACTGTAATAAGTAAAAACAGATGATAAAAATAATTAGGCTCACATATTTGCACTTCACAGTAGATCTGGTTTTATGAGTAAAAACAAGTACATGACATTTCTAAAGTTTTAATCCAAATGGACTGCGATATGCATTTGAAGGCATACAAACCTGCATCATAAATATAGATTAATAAAACTGTCTACAACTAACTTGCGGACGACAATAAAAATTTCTAGATTTGAGAAGCAGAAACAGTATTGTTTTAGAACTCCTTACTATATACGAGGTTCTATACTAGCTAAAGCAATTTATTCCTTTTACTGTCAAGGAACCATTACCAGTCCTGCTTCTCTCTCTTTGCGCAGTCTTGGAACCTCATCAGCTTTGGCACCAAAAGGAAGAAATTATCTTCCCCTATCTCTTCTCTGATTTCAACATTTGCACCATCCAAAGTTCCAATAATGATGCAGCCATTTAATGAAAATTTCATGTTGCTTGTTCCGCTTGCCTCCATGCCAGCCGTGCTGATGTGTTGAGATAGCTCACTGCCAGGAATGAGCACTTCGGCAACAGATACATTGTAATTTGGTACAAAGACCACCTGGAGGTTGATGACAGAAAATTATGAAACGTTCTAGTAGATTTGAAAACAAGAAGAATATATGTCTGAGATTTGCTCAAACATATGCCACCCTCGATCCACGTACTTGCTGTGGGAAAGTCAATATAATTAAGATATAAAAATGCAAAAAAGAAACAATATAGAAAGCATATTGCAGAAAGCATTCAAAATCAAATTACTGCAATGAACAACATTAGAAATACAGGAAAGATCTGTGAACTAGAATACATCAGTTAAAACTTAAAAGTGAAGTTCAAAGACAGTAAAAGAAGATAAAGGCCAGATGTTACAATTTACAAAGCTTGAAGATTTAGCACACAGAACACCACAGCAAAGTTTCAAAGTTCAGCAAGACAATCAAAAGTAGAATATATAAAAAGCATAATGAAAGTAAATGAGAATACAGCAGAGTATACCAGCCTTTGAGATTGTGAGAGAATGCTTAACCTTTGTCAGTTGATCAGCACACAACATGCAAGACAAATGAGATAATAACATGGAACAAGAAAACTACCATACCTTCAAATAATCATTGACATCAGGATCATTGTTGACTACTGCACCAACATCATTCACCAGCTTGACTATTCTTTTGGCATTGGTGTATGTTGCAAATGCTTTTCCTCCAAGCATGATAGTCCGTGGTGTTGTTTTCTTTCTCTCTTCAATGCTCATTTCCTGCAAAAAATCATTTAAATATTCTCATTCCATATCAGGATTGAAGGGTTGACTACAAATTAATTTCTTGCACACAGAAGATTCTTAGAAAAAATAAATAGCATCTACCAATAATACCAGTTGATAACTTGGATTTAAGTTATTTCAAGAGAGCTGGGGGCAGAAATTAGACAAATCATATTACCATAACTGACAATGGAAATTTGGCCACACATGTTTTCCAAGAGGATCAATGCATATCACTGGATTAAATTTCAAAAGACTACATATCACTAGTTTGAACCATATTGGTGGCGGGGGTTATTGCATACATACATGATTACATATATTCATTCTTTGTTTGATGTTTTGGTTGCTTGGTAACATGAATGTTGTGGGAGGCAAAGAATGCATGTAGACATCAAGTTATCAACCATAAGAAATTTGTGAAGACATCTAAATTCAGAAATTGGAAAATCTATCTGCACCTTTAATTTCTTGTATCTGTACACTGCACCCAAAATGTTGAGCAGCTGTCTCTTATACTCGTGGATGCGCTTGACTTGAATGTCAAAGAGGCTATTGGGGTCAATTATCACACCAGTCACTTGCAATACATACTGTGCCAGACGGTGTTTGCTGGCCATCTTGGCTGCAGCCCACTCAGCATGCAACTCCTCGTTGTCAGCAAACTGTTGGACAGAAGGTCAGTTAACAGAGTACATATCACAATGCAAATAATTTGTAAAGAATTATCAGAAAAATATAAACATACTTGACGAAGCCCGGAAAGGAGGTCAAGGTTAGTGATCCATTCATCTGTTTTCAGCCATTTACTAATTATGCCAGTCAGTTCTGGGTTGCAAAAGCGGAGCCACCGTCGTGGAGTAATGCCATTGGTTTTGTTTTGAAATTTGGCAGGCCATATGGAGACATAATCCACGAATAACTCTGATTTTAAAATGTCACTATGTAGTTCGGCAACTCCATTTACCTACAAAAAACATCCACCAAGTTTTATCTCAATTTTATACAATCTAGAGAGTGATAACTGATGAGAAGTTGATTTTATAACTTGAGCATCAATATTCAATAATGAATTGGCATAATTTTAAAAGCAGTTCATAGTGTTGGGGAGAAATAGCACAATAGTTTTCTTCAGAAAGTATTGGAAGCATAAAAAAAACACTATTTAAATCAGGCAACTCACAATAATATTAATTCTCCAAGTATCAAATCCAATAGTGAAAGAGAAAACATGCAAGTAGCGCAAAGAAAATCTCTGGTTTTGTAACGGAAACATTCTTAGAACCAAAACCACATCAGTGGCATGAGTGAAACTATCCTGTTAGAAAGGTATTACCACCAGACGTAACACAAAGAGTAACCCATCGATTTTTAAAGAGGGGAAGGGAGTAGAGTGGGGATAATGTAATTCTTCCCTCAAGAGAATTAGATTGATAGAATTATTAGTTCTTAAGTATCCGAAAAGTTTGAGAAAAAGAAATCATGTAAGTAGGACAAATAAGATAACTGGTTTTCATAGTGAAGCATCCAAATATAATCTCAACAACACCAGCAGAATCAGAGAAACTATCCTGGTTTGTGAAGGTGTTACCATCCCTAGAAGTAAGACAAGGCATGTCCCACCTATAATTAAAGAGAGAAATAGGGAGGCAGTAACGTAACTTGTCCAGAGGAATTGGCTAATTTCCTCATGAGGGAGTAAAAGGAAATATGGGCTATCAAGTGGTCCTCACCCCCGTGCAAGAGATTGGGTGTTTGGGATGGTACCCCTGGGTTACAACAAACTCAAATGCTACTTATAGTAGTCAAAAGATTTGCAATTGAATTCTTGTAAAATTTTAGGCATCAAGTACAGTCTTGGTGAGAACTTTTAAGAGGAAGAAAATGAGCAAATTTAACAAACAATAGATGTTGTAAACATTTCAAGGAAGTGCTGCTATTACCAGTGTTATATAATGTGGTTTCATTATTCGTACAGTTCAACACTGAATAATGGTTAATCGAATTAAATGGGAATTATACGGGGATTAATCAGAATTGAATATTTTAATATATTTAATTAATTTCTACCTCTTTAACAGATACAATAGAAACTATATGCCAAATACTTTACACAACTTGTACTCTTGTACTATATGCTAGTTATTTTATATACATAAGTAACACAATCTCTTCAGTTTTCCCCATTTGGCAATTATGTGTGTGTGTGTATCACCAATATGGATTCATCATTCATCAGCATACAAACAAAAAGAGAAAACATGCAACTAAATAGAAATCCAGTACAGCTAGGAGCGACAGCGGTCGACACACACACACACACACACACACACACACACACACACACACACACAGAGAGAGAGAGAGAGAGAGAGAGAGAGAGAGAGAGAGAGAGAGAGAGAGAGAGGAGAGAGAGAGAGAGAGAGAGAGAGCCGTCGTCGATTGCCGAACCATCATCATCGCAGTCGTGAACTTCGCAGTGGCTCGCAGTCATAGTGTGAGAAAAGAGAAGAGAGATGAGGATCGAGGGGGAGGCAAATCAAGCCCTAACTTTCTTTATATTAGTCGGGTTTGAGTTCCAGGTCGTGTTCAGGTCTACAACAAGAGTGTGAATCCGAGTCACATATGAAAAAGAAGCATAAGCAATTAATTCGAGCAATTACTCTTTATGTGAGCGATTAATTTGCCGATTAATGCATTTTTATGCAGTGGAGTCCCAAATACGATTAATCGACCGATTAATCTGATTTTTTTTTATTTTTTACCTTGGTTCTTAACTGGACTTTACTGTATAAACAACGATCTGAGAATGAACTAAAACATGCTAATAATAGTTGGATTTTCTCCATCCTTTGCAATGGATCTCCCTTACCGAATGTGAAGACACGACACACAAATTAGCCATGTGCACTACAGGCTTCTGAGGATGGGAGTCATCGAGTATCCTCATTGTGGCGAGCTTGCTCTCCATACCAGGCCAGGTGGACATTATCATGGCCATAAACTGCACAGAGATTGGGAATTAAGAAGTTGATTACTCAGGATTCATATGATATTTAACATGCAGGAGAGAACCAAAGGAAGAGCAACATACCCGCTTATCAATTTCTTTAATGATTTCCAGATGACGAGGAAGCAGTTTAGCCATTATCGACTGTGACCATTTCTCTAGCGCTTCGGGTAGAACAGTGTGATTTGTGTAAGCAATTGTCCTGGAGAAAAACATATCATCAGTTATTTCTAGACAGAATTGTCAATTTAAATGAAGACATAAGAAGACTTAATTTGAAGTCTATTGCAGGCTTTGCATAATCAAACATCCATGATGTACAATAATCATAAAAACCACAGAATACCTAGTTGTTATATCCCAAGCTTCATCCCAACCGAGCCCCTCATCATCCATCAGTAGTCGCATCAGTTCTGGTATTGCAAGAGTTGGATGAGTATCATTCAACTGAACAGAAACCTTGTTTGGGAAATCTGACCACTGCCATGCTCCTTTCCCATCTTGTCTATCCTTGAATCGAGCAATCATATCCTGCAGTTTGTTGCATAAGTTTATCAAATTAGATCCGCATCAAATAACAAGAGGGGAAGACCAAAGATAACATGGATGCAAGCTGTGGCAAAGGATGTGAGGTAGCAACAGCAGGTGAAGCCCTCCTAGTGGCAGAGATGGATTCACAGGGACAAGCCCAAAAATTGGAATAATGCAACATGACTCCACTAAGGAATTATTGGTCATCATGTGGTTTATGCTTGTACAACCAAGGAGCTAATCAATAGTTTGATTATACTTGTTCCCTCCAACATAATGCAATATCCAACTGCCAAACTGACTACCATGACAAACACTTTTTTGGGCTTCATACCATACCATACTTGAGGTGATGGAAAGCAAAATGCCAGAATTAAATATCTTCGTCATTTGCATATTGCTTGCTTATTTTTTCTAAACATGAAAATATATCAAATACAGGTTACCACGAAAGGCTACATAATCCTACAGTCCCAGTAGAGGATGCAGATATAGAAAGCAAATTAATTAGATTTTTTGCTATTAATTAAACTGTACCGTACCTGCAGTGATGCACTGCAAAGGAAAAACTGTTGCTTCAATCGTAGAAGCTTGCCATTTTCTGTAGCATCTCCCGGATATAAAACTGCACATATCTACAACATAATGGTTTTATTGGTTGTCAGGGAAACATCGGCAAGAAAAAAGTTATAACACAAGAAGCAAAGTTTTACAACCAAACAAGAATTATCATCATCATTATCATTATCATCCTACCCCTTTCCCACCAAAATGTGGCCAGCTTTGGAGCATAAAACTCCAGAAATATTTGACAAGATTTCATGACTGGCAAGCTAACCCTGCAAACTGTGTCAAATTCTTGTCAAGGGAAACCATTAACGAGAGAGTGCTTGCCATAAATCCTAGAAGCCCAGTTGGTAGATATGAAAAACTACCTATTGGTTATGTAGTTTGAGCTAGTGCAATCAAAGAGCAGCCCTTAGGTTCACCGAAACTAAGTAACAAAGAGGCTAGACAAAATGAGAGATGATAGATTTCTTGTAGGAAAATAAATACATCCAAGGAGAACACATTGCTAAAAAATTCTCAGGTACTTAAATATTGATGATGATGATAGTCCTTTGAAATACATGTTAAAACAGGATTTGTATATTGTATATTTTCTTAAAAAAAAGTGCCATAAGAGTCACAATAAACATAGCATGCCAGATAGATAATATATGTGCACGACAATTCTCGAATAAAAATGTGGCCTGCACTGAGTATCATATGACAATCTCTCTTTTCTATAAATAAATCACCCTAGTATAATGAACTGGGAAGTTTCAAAACTTCAAGGCTATGGAAGAGTTACGAACATGGATAATGGCAGACCAGCAGGGTCAGGGTTAGATAGGAAATGCCTAACCTATCTTAGGCACAAGACATTAGGAAAATGTTACAAATAGCAGACCTGCTGAGCCTTTGAGTGAAGTTGGGAAGCAGATTCATACTGTCCATCATTAAACTGAAACAAATTGAAATCCTGGGCACTAGCTTTAGCTTCCCATAGGCGAAGACTAATAGTTTTTTTGTTTGTATCCAGGAATTGGTACATCATATGCGAGTGCCTGAATAACCTCTCCTCCAACCCATTTCCGGCTGCAACAGCAATGCAGAAAATTGTCAATATAAAATCCAACAGTATCCCCAGGACTACGATTGAATTCGATGTGAATAAGGAATGACACATAATCTAAAGAAGGGCTGAAGCCAAGATAGAAACATGTGATCAAGTGGATCATCTCTGCATTATCTCTTCATTACAACAAATATTGGTGCAACTGAAGTTGGATGGACATTCTCTCCTTTCAGTTTAGGCTCCACAAATTTTAACTTGGTGTTTACCTACCACATTATTCACATTATTCAAAATATACTCTAAATGCATTAAAAGGAAACACCTACCACATTATTCACATTATTCAAAATATACTCTAAATGCATTAAAAGGAAACACATTATTCACATTATATACTCTAAATGCATTAAAAGGAAACTTTTATTAACCATGAATAACTCATGTAATGTGATATGTCCTCACTCAAACAATCTTTCAGAAAGGTAATGTACTGGTAAGATTATCCAACCAAAGATAAATTTCTAGTACGAGTGAAAAGGTTATCACTTACGATCCAGTGGGAGAGACCTTGACATGGCCAAAGAACCTTACAGGAAATACCACATCATGCCTGACAACCTCCCAAGGACTGAACTTCTGTTAAAAACACAACACAAGCATCACGAACTATTATAACAAAAAAATCTTTACCAACTACATAATCTTTCACACAGCTTGTATTAACCATGATACCTCAAGCCAATCTTCAGCAAGTT
>JAVJIF010027428.1:0-55731 GCA_038442645.1 Agave tequilana
GCGGGCGGCGCTGGGGGAGACGCGCAGCGGCGCGCCAAGGAGAGTAGGAGGGGGGTTTTCGAGGTGGGATTCCGGGGAGTCCGCGAGTCCGCGGATCGGTTTGGATTCGGATTTCTTCGAGCAAAAAAAATTTGGAAAACACAGCACCTAATTAGAGGGCTTGATTCGGCGGGTGATATAGACGGGGTTCTTCGCGTAAGCATTCGTCAAGCGAGGTGAGTAACCAAAATTTTAATTTGGTTAAACTTGTGAAGTTGATAGTCTTAAATAAATAAATGTTTGGGTAAATCACAATTTGAAATATTTGTATGAAAATGGATGTGTATTTAATGAAAAGATAAAAAGAATTCATGTTGTGAAGTTTAAGGAAAGAGAGAGAAATCACATTATGTATGAACTAGGAATTATTCTTTCATAGTATGTGCGTTATCTAGAGTAATATTTTATTAGCATATTGAAGAATTTGGGAAATTTTCATATTGACTATGTAAGTTAAAGTACACGGAGAAATATTTGGATTACATATGATGGTGAACGGCACGAAGCCTTATGTGTTATGTATATGTTTATACCGTTATTTTAGCTAGAGACTATAAGTACGCAATATCGGACGAGGTATTGTACCATGGAATCATAAGGAGGAAATATGTTAATAATATGTATGTACACGATATGTAAATCTTTGATGTGGTGTGACACTTTCGTTATAAAAGAATAAATGGGTACATTAGGAGGTTCATATATCTACATAAATGTTAACTCCTACAAGCGTATGGCTTGCCTACTTTTCGTAGTATATGCAATGTTTATGTGAAATTGTATGTTAAATGAATGAGTTATATATTGTTTTTATTATTTGGAGGAAGGGGCCGAGTAAGAACCGGCAGGAGGGGGAAGACGGTGAAATTTGCATTTTGTATATATATATATTATTGGAGGAAGGGGCCGAGCGAGAACCGGTAGGAGGGGGAAGACGGTGATAATCTTATTTTTAGTACTTGTGTATGTTTATATGTTATTTGGAGGAAGGGGCCGAGCGCGAACCGGTAGGAGGGGGAAGACGGTGAAAATCATATTATGTGTATGCATATAATATATATATTACTTGGAGGAAGGGGCCGAGCGGGAGCCGGCAGAAGGGGGAAGACGGTGACAACTATATTTATTCCTATTATGTGCTAAAGTGTGATAGTGATAAACTTTATTAAATTTTTCATGGTAGTTGAGACATCTAACTTAAAAATGGGGTATGTAATAGCACAGTGGAACCAATTCAATAAACTTCTGAACCAACTTAAACCTAATTGACATATGGAATTAGATTAGTAGATTTTAGATGGTTTACTCACTGAGCTTTCAAGCTCATGTCTTTATTCATGTTGTAAATTTCAGGTTTGGACAAGGGTAAGAAGCCAATGTAGGTTCTAAAATCTTTTGGATATGGAGTAATCGACCCCTCTCATGTCATACTTGTGATTAATATCTACTTCATATTTTGTTTACTTTTGTAACTGTTTATTGTATCTATATGTGGGAAATTGATGTATGAAAAGGGATTTTGGGTGTTGGGAATGTAAGTATAACTCTATGTGTGGCTATTTGAATATAAACTTGGCAAGTAACCTTAATTTCATGTATGGAAGGACCTGGACAATGTTATGGTAAGTATGATGTATTGTGGGAAAGGACATTGTAACTCTTTTGATGTTTGATGGATGAATGCAAGATTATGTAAGGAGATTTTATTTTAATTATGTTGATAAGTAGGCAAATTGTGCCGAAATGTTTTATTGGAAGTGTTGTGTCCATGGTGGACTATTATTGTTGTGATGTAGTATGGCATAATCTATATTTTAGGGAGGTGCTGCCGAAAATTTGAAGAAATATTGATTTATTAATCCGATATTATATGATAGTACTGGGACCGTTACAGTTGGTATCAGAGCAAGGGTTTAGACTAAAGATGGACTAATTTTAGGGTTGTATGCACACTACATGATTGTTGGTGGGAGCACTAGGTAGGTTACTATTAGACCATGAGATTTTAAGTGTATGGGTTCCCTGAAATATATGATATTTGCCTGTTCTCCTACGTTCTAATTCGGGTACCCGCATACTCTAATTTGAACGGATCCTACGAGAGGTGCGGGCCTATCGTGTGGATCTCCAGTGGTATGGGACACTGAGACTGGAGAGTAAGTAAAATATCAGATAAATCAGGGGTAACTCAACTAGAAGGTACTTGAAAGTGGTAAGATAATTACAAGTTTTTCTATTGATATATTTGTATAGATATGTGTGATTGATCTATTATATTTTGAGGATTGGAAATGAAGACAAGCTAATATGAAACCTTATTCTTACAGATGGGAGATTCTGGCACGCCCGAGTTGTCATCAGAGGGCTCAGAGATGGAAAGTCAGAGTTGGAGTGCAAATAGTATGGACTGGGACTATGAGTCCGACGAAACGGATCCAAAGACTATCTTTAGTGGAACCAAGGGTAGTACCAATGTGATGAGAGTAGCAAAACACAGTAAAGGGAACATCATCAAGGATGCCGAGAGTGTTATAAGGAATATGCCAAGGATCGAGGAACAAGAAGACGCATCTGATGCTGAGGTGGAGTCCCCTGGGAGGATGTTTTATAGGGATATTTGGTGGAATTCAAGTTGGATTAAAGATATGGATCTATACGACGATAATGAATATTGGAGGTGCGGGGATGACAGTATAATAGAAGAGAATCCAGAAGAGGATCCCGAAGAAGAAGAGGATCCCGTAGAAGAAGAAGATCCCGAGGAAGAAAACCCCGAAGAAGATCCCGAGGAAGAGGATCCAGAAGAAGATCCAGAAGAAGGAGTCCATAAGGGGGAAGCTTCAGCTGGGGATAGTATGGACAAAAGCTTTGTTGACTCGAACACCACTCCATGAAGTCGGGGGCCTAGGACATAGCATTTTGGGAGGATAAATATTTTGGACTTCCATGTTTAGGATTCTTTTTGGAAGGGTCTTGTATGTTGTAGTCAAATGTGCAGAAAGGACATATCTTAGTTTGTGTGTTTGTACCTTTTGTATGAATATAAGCATTGCATGTAAATCTTGTAAACAAATCTTTTGAAGTTATAATAGTAATAGTATGTTGTATATGAAACTTTCATATTTCAAAGAATTTTGTTGATAATCAGAATTGTTAAATTTTCTAGGTAGTAATGGATCTAAACTTTCCTCCGCCGAATACAAATTCTGAGGAAAACGCCCCACCCCACAGTACAGTTGGGAGTGTCCATCCTCCGACCCATCAGAAGATTTCGATGGATCGATTCAATATTGATCGGAGAGCCCCAGACAGGATACCGGATTGGTTGATGCAGTTAACCACTGTAAACAATCCACGCAGGGCTCTAGAGCAATTTCAAAAATTGAACCCTCCGCCATATAAAGGAGGAGCAGATCCAATTCAAGCAGAGGAGTGGCTTCGTCAAATTTGTAAAATACTAGATGTGATGGAATGCACCGAGGATCAAAGGGTATCATTCACTTCTTTTATGTTCCAAGGCGAGGCGGAACATTGGTGGGAAGTGGTTAAAACAGGAGCCAAATCTCTAGGAGAAGAAATTTCTTGGAAATTCTTGGTCAAAAAGTTCAATGAGAAATATACCCCGGAGTAGTGAGAGACAAGCTCGCAATGGAATTCCAAGAGTTAAAACAAAATCCATTGACGGTGAATCAGTATGAAATCAAATTCACCCCAACTATCAAGGTATGCCGGTAAGTTATGTCTGAAAAAGAAGACAGGACAAAAAGATTTGTACGGGGTTTGAGACCAGAAATCAGGAGCCAACTAGTTCCATTTCAACTACAAATCTACAGTCAGGCAGTGGAGAAGGCTCTAGAAGTTGAAAGGGACCTGCAAGAAAATCAAGATATTAGAACTAGAGAGTTGCCATCTGCCAAACGCTTCCGATGTCTCAGCACACCAAGAAGTGGATCCACCAACTTCAGGTTCGGAGGAGGAACTGGACCTTCGTCAGCATCAACTCCAAGAATGATGGCAGACTCGTGGCTCAGGAATGCAGGATCTTTTCAAAACTCGCCACACGCATCTTATCCGCGTCAAATTCCGTGGGAGGAACGTGGTGTCCTAGATGCAACCGTAATCACACAGGAAGCTGCCTGGTAAACAAACAGTGTTTTGCATGCGGCCAAATGGCCACATGAGGAGGGATTGTCCGACACTTCGAGGACCTACTGGTGCTGTTAGGGGAACAGGCAGGCGGACCGCAGGCATCGCCCCGACAAATGGATCATCAGGAGCATTTTGGCGGTCGGGCAACACATTTCGACCACCATGACGCAGGCTTCAGTGCAACAGCCCAGGGTTCAAGGAAGGATGAATGCTTTAACCCAACAGGAAGTCCGGGCGTCTAACACAGTGGTTGAAGGTACTATTTGTTTATCTGGAGCAATCGCTCGAGCATTATTTGATTCTGGTGCCACACATTCGTTTTTTTCCTCATCTTTTGCCTCAAAATTAATAAGATACCCGAACCCTTGAGCTTTCAACTGGCGGTGTCCACCCCGGTAGGCATAACTTTGACTACTGATGTATATTATAAGGGGTGTGAAATTATCATAGGAGAAATGAACACACAGGCAGACTTGATCAAACTAGGAGAGATGGAATATGATATCATCCGAGGATGGACTGGTTATCACACACCATGCACATGTAGACTGCCATCAAAAGAAAATAATCTTCAAAATACCAGGGACCCCAGGATATGTGTTCGAAGGGACAAGGAATAAAATCAGTATTCCTGTGATCTCGGCCTTAAAAGCCACCAAACTTTTACGACATGGATGTCAAGGATTTTTGGCAACAGCATTAGCCAAGGAGAAAGAGGAAGTGAGAATAGAAGACATAACTGTTGTAAGAGAATATCCTGATGTGTTTCCTGAAGAATTGCCAGGCTTACCTCCGGACAGGGAAGTAGAATTCTCCATTGACCTCCTACCGGGAATAGGACCTATATCAAAGGCTCCCTATAGAATGGCACCAGCAGAGATGAAAGAATTAAAGGAACAATTAGAAGAATTATTAGTCCTGAGATTTATTCGGCCAAGTGTATCACCCTGGGGAGCTCCTGTACTATTTGTAAAGAAGAAGGATGGAAGTATGAGACTATGCATAGATTACAGGGAGTTGAATAAAGTCACTATCAGAAATAGATACCCACTTCCGAGGATAGATGATCTTTTTGATCAGCTTCAGGGTGCAAGTGTATTTTTCAAAATGGATTTAAGATCTGGATACCACCAATTGAAAATCAAATCAGAGGATGTCCCTAAAACAGCCTTTAGAATCAGATATGGGCAATATGAATTTCTGGTAATGCCATTTGGACTGACCATGCCCCAGCCGCATTTATGGATCTGATGAATAGAATCTTTCAGCCATATTTGGATAAATTTGTGGTGGTATTCATTGATGACATACTAGTCTACTCAAGAAACCCAGAAGAACACGAAGAGCATTTGAGAATAGTTTTGCAGTTATTGAGGGAAAGGCAACTTTATGCAAAATTCAAAAAGTGCGAGTTCTGGCTAGAAAAAGTTGGATTCCTTGGCCATATTATTACTAAAGAAGGAATATCTGTGGATCCAGAAAAGATAGAAGCAATTGAGAATTGGCCCCGACCTACCAATGTCTCCGAAGTACGGAGTTTCTTAGGATTGGCGGGATATTATCGAAGGTTCGTAGAGGGATTTTCCAGGATTGCGGCACCATTATCACAATTGACCAAGAAAAATCTCAAATTTCGTTGGGGAAAAGTCAAGAGGATAGTTTTTCAAGAATTGAAGAATAAGCTAACTTCGGCCCCAATTTAGCCATGCCCTCTGGGACTGAAGGATATGTTATATACAGTGATGCATCAAAGTCGGGGTTGGGTTGTGTATTAATGCAACATGGTAGAGTAATTGCTTATGCATCCAGACAACTTAAAAACCATGAGAAGAACTATCCCACCCATGATTTGGAACTGGCTGCAGTCATATTTGCTCTAAAAATTTGGCGACACTATTTATATGGTGTGTCATGTGATATATATACAGACCATAAAAGCCTGAAGTATATATTTACTCAAAAAGAATTGAATATGCGCCAAAGAAGATGGTTGGAACTAATGAAAGATTATGAATTGAATATTCACTATCACCCTGGGAAAGCCAATGTGGTAGCAGATGCGCTTAGCCGCAAATCAGAGGGATCTTTAGCTACACTATTAACTCAACAGGCCAATTTGTTAAAGGAGATAGAAAGGATGCAGATTGAGGTTCAACCGAAGGAGATCCTAATTAGAGATAGTCAGATGAACCAAGTTAGAGTGGAATTTGATCTTTATGATAAGATCCACCAGGCACAACAAAATGATGAGCAGACAGTTAAGAACTTCGAGAAAGTGCTAAAGAGCAAAACAAAAGATTTCATCATTGATAAAGGGTTTCTGAAGAAGGGAAACCGGGTGTGTGTACCCTCAGACTTCGAACTCAAGGAACAAATTATGAGGGAAGCCCATTGCACTCCTTACACAGCTCACCCTGGAGCAACTAAAATGTATCAAGATCTGCGAGCAAATTTTTGGTGGGAAGGAATGAAGGATGACATAGCACGGTTCGTGCAGAAATGTCTAATATGCCAACAAGTTAAAGCGGAACATAAGAAGCCCCCGGGACTACTAATGCCACTCCAAGTTCCGGAATGGAAATGGAATCATATTACTATGGATTTTGTGTCGGGACTTCCCAAGTCTCCTCGTGGACATGATGCTATATGGGTGATAGTTGACCGACTCACTAAGTCTGCACATTTCTTACCCATTCGATTGGATTACTCGATGGATAAGTTAGCACAAATCTATCTTCAAGAGATAATTAGAATTCATGGGGTGCCTGAAACCATTGTGTCAGACCGAGACCCTCGGTTCCAGTCCAGATTCTGGATCAATTTAGCTAAAGCTCTGGGAACCAAGCTTCACCTTAGCACAGCAGCACACCCGCAAACTGATGGGCAGTCCGAAAGGACTATTCAAATATTAGAGGATATGCTGAGAGCTTGTACATTAGATTTTGGGGGCAATTGGTAGAAGTACCTATCATTAGTGGAGTTCGCATATAACAACAGCTACCAGTCCACTATAGGGATGCCACCCTTCGAAGCTTTTATATGGAAGGAAGTGTAGATCACCAATTTGTTGGGAAGAAATGGGAGATCGAAGATTATTTGGACCAGACATGGTCCAAGAAACTACAGAAAAGATCCGAACAATAAGGAAAAGGATGAGGGCAGCTCAAAGCAGACAAAAAGCCTATGCAGATCAACGCCGAAGACCCCTGGAATTTACGGAAGGAGACAAGGTTTTCCTGAAGATATCTCCGATGAAGGGGGTAGTGCGCATTGGCAAGAGAAGTAAGTTGGGACCTCGGTATGTTGGACCTTTTGAAGTATTGGAAAGGATTGGACCATTGGCCTATCGGTTAGCCTTACCTCCTGAGATGGAATAAGTGCATAATGTGTTCCATGTATCACAGCTAAGGAAATACATACCAGATCCCACCATATCCTCAAATATTCACCACTACAAATTCAAGAAGACCTATCCTACGTAGTGGAGCCGGTGCAAATTCTTGACCGTAAAGAGAAACAATTGAGAAATAAGGTGATTCCCTTAGTAAAAGTTTTGTGGAGAAGTCAAAAGCTTGAAGAAACTACATGGGAACCGGAAGAAGAAATGCAAAGATCTCATCCGCAACTATTTCAAGGTATGTTAAGTTTCGGGACGAAACTCTTTTAAGGAGGGTAGTATTGTAACACCCGACTTAAATAAATCCGGATTATAGCCTAAATGATTTTCATTTAACCGGTGTAACAATCATGTTTTAAGCTTAATCCAAATATTTTTAAAAAAATACTAGAATTATTTGTGTATATATATATATATATATATATATACACTTAAGTATCCTCAAGTGCACATTTTTAATACTAAGTATTGGTACATAGTTAATAAAAGTATAATACTTGAGAATACAAATACCTAATCATAATATCAATACCTAAATACAATTTCTTTTTCAAAATAATTAAATTTAGTAGTGTGTTGGCAATTTGTGAGAAAAAGGGAGTGAGGTGGGCTTTAATTAGGGTGTCTTGGAATTGAAGGGAGAGGTGTCAAGTTTTAACAATTAGGGAAAATATTAAATGGGAAAATAATCCTTTTCCATATTAACCTAACTCTTTCCCAAAACCCACCCCTTCTTCTTCCTGGCTGAGAACGAAGACCCCCAAGATATCCCTCTCTCTCTCCTTGACCCAGATCTCTCTCTCTCTCTCTCTCTCTCTCTCTCTCTCTCTCCCCCTCTCACCCTTCGGCTTCCACCCCAGCCGCGCAGCAGGAGGCGGCGGCCAGGGCGGCGCGGGCACGCGCGCGGGCGGCGCTGGAGGGCGCGCGGGGCGGACGGCGCTGGAGCACGCGCGGGCGGCGCTGGAGGGGGGGCTGCGGGCGGCGCTGGAGGGGGGACGCGCGGGCGGCGCTGGGGGAGACGCGCAGCGGCGCGCCAAGGAGAGTAGGAGGGGGGTTTTCGAGGTGGGATTCCGGGGAGTCCGCGAGTCCGCGGATCGGTTTGGATTCGGATTTCTTCGAGCAAAAAAATTTGGAAAAACAGCACCTAATTAGAGGGCTTGATTCGGCGGGTGATATAGACGGGGTTCTTCGCGTAAGCATTCGTCAAGCGAGGTGAGTAACCAAAATTTTAATTTGGTTAAACTTGTGAAGTTGATAGTCTTAAATAAATAAATGTTTGGGTAAATCACAATTTGAAATATTTGTATGAAAATGGATGTGTATTTAATGAAAAAGATAAAAGAATTCATGTTGTGAAGTTTAAGGAAAAGAGAGAGAAATCACATTATGTATGAACTAGGAATTATTCTTTCATAGTATGTGCGTTATCTAGAGTAATATTTTATTAGCATATTGAAGAATTTGGAAATTTTCATATTGACTATGTAAGTTAAAGTAACACGGAGAAATATTTGGATTACATATGATGGTGAACGGCACGAAGCCTTATGTGTTATGTATATGTTTATACCGTTATTTTAGCTAGAGACTATAAGTACGCAATATCGGACGAGGTATTGTACCATGGAATCATAAGGAGGAAATATGTTAATAATATGTATGTACACGATATGTAAATCTTTGATGTGGTGTGACACTTTCGTTATAAAAGAATAAAATGGGTACATTAGGAGGTTCATATATCTACATAAATGTTAACTCCTACAAGCGTATGGCTTGCCTACTTTTCGTAGTATATGCAATGTTTATGTGAAATTGTATGTTAAATGAATGAGTTATATATTGTTTTTATTATTTGGAGGAAGGGGCCGAGTAAGAACCGGCAGGAGGGGGAAGACGGTGAAATTTGCATTTTGTATATATATATATTATTGGAGGAAGGGGCCGAGCGAGAACCGGTAGGAGGGGAAAGACGGTGATAATCTTATTTTTAGTACTTGTGTATGTTTATATGTTATTTGGAGGAAGGGGCCGAGCGCGAACCGGTAGGAGGGGGAAGATGGTGAAAATCATATTATGTGTATGCATATAATATATATATTACTTGGAGGAAGGGGCCGAGCGGGAGCCGGCAGAAGGGGAAGACGATGACAACTATATTTATTCCTATTATGTGCTAAAGTGTGATAGTGATAAACTTTATTAAATTTTTCATGGTAGTTGAGACATCTAACTTAAAAATGGGGTATGTAATAGCACAGTGGAAACCAATTCAATAAACTTCTGAACCAACTTAAACCCAATTGACATATGGAATTAGATTAGTAGATTTTAGATGGTTTACTCACTGAGCTTTCAAGCTCATGTCTTTATTCATGTTGTAAATTTCAGGTTTGGATAAGGGTAAGAAGCCAATGTAGGTTCTAAAATCTTTTGGATATGGAGTAATCGATCCCTCTCATGTCATACTTGTGATTAATATCTACTTCATATTTTGTTTACTTTTGTAACTGCTTATTGTATCTATATGTGGGAAATTGATGTATGAAAAGGGATTTTGGGTGTTGGGAATGTAAGTATAACTCTATGTGTGGCTATTTGAATATAAACTTGGCAAGTAACCTTAATTTCATGTATGGAAGGACCTGGACAATGTTATGGTAAGTATGATGTATTGTGGGAAAGGACATTGTAACTCTTTTGATGTTTGATGGATGAATGCAAGATTATGTAAGGAGATTTTATTTTAATTATGTTGATAAGTAGGCAAATTAGGCCGAAATGTTTTATTGGAAGTGTTGTGTCCATGGTGGACTATTATTGTTGTGGTGTAGTATGACATAATCTATATTTTAGGGGAGGTGCTGCCGAAAATTTGAAGAAATATTGATTTATTAATCCGATATTATATGATAGTACTGGACCGTTACACATATAGACAAAAAATAATAATAATTCACAACATAATTCACCAAGACTGAGTGGGCGAAGCACTCCGCCAAGCTACCACGAAACCCAGAGGGTATAAGGCCAGTCCTATTGGGTAGCCCGTAGAGCGGTCTCTCAGACAACGCAACCCCGAAGGATAGTTTGCCGAGGGCTTTAGCTCACAGTAATCGAAACCTGGCAAACCACCCTGCCAAGCTACCACAAAACCCAAAAGGATACTAGGCTCCAAATGCATATTGGATAGCTTGCAGAGTGGTCTCTCAGATGGCCAATCTCTTAAGGATAGTTCATCAGAGGGATTTAGCCAGAGTACCTGCAATCTGCACCACCGCTATTCCAAAAACATGCATATATATAAATATCGCCTACATTATTACAATAATCCATCATACCGAATACACATAATCCCAGTATAATTATCACGACAACAATCACAGAAACCCAAATGAACAATTCTCAGAAATACCCATCAAAGCGGGGAAATACACAAATAGAGCGAGAAACACTCGCCTCGTTGATGACCAAGCACGGATAACTGGAACTCTAATAAAAACCCTGACAGAGAGAGGAGAGATAAGTAGAGAGTAATATAGAGAGAAAATAAGCTAGAGATAAAGACCTAGACAGAGTTAGAGAGAAAGCTAGAGAGAGGGATCTAGAGAGAGTAAACTAGAGAGAGTTAAAGAGACCTAGAGCGAGAGAACTAGAGGAGGCTAGAGAGAGAAAGACAAATGTGGGAGAGAAGGAGGAAGAGAGAGAAAGAGCCAAAGGGGGAGCGAGAGCCATAGAGAAGGAGAGTTAGAGAGAAAAAGAGAGAGTTAGAGAGAGGGAGAAAGAACTGAGAGAGAGAGAGAGGGAAAACTGAGGGGAAAAGAGAGAGGGAGCCAAAGGGAGAGAGCGAGAGCTAGTGGAGAGAGGAAGAAGGTTATGGGAGGGGATGGCTGGCAGTTGGAGCCCGGGGTGGTGGCTGGCAGTGCTGACCGCGGCGCTGGCGCGCAACAGAGAGGAGGGAAGGAGGAAGGTAAGGGTGTTGGTGAAGGTGGTGGTGTGGTGTTTGGTGGTTGGGCTGTGTGGGGGGAGGGGAAAGAGGGGTGAAGGTGGTGATTGGTAGCTGGTGGTGGTCTGGTGGCCAGATGAGGCACCGGTGATGGTCTGGGTGATGGTCAGAGGAGAAGGAATGGGAGGCTGATGGTGGTTAGTGATGGTTGAGGTGATGAAGATGGAGATGGTGATGGTGGTGGACGCAGTTGAAGAGTGGTGGTGTAGGAGTGATGGTGGCGGCATGGTGAGCTGTTGGCCGCAGACTGGACGGGGATGGCTGTGGATGGGTAGAGGAGGCCGATGAGGGAGAATGTGGGGGAGGTGAGGAAAGGCAGGGAGAGGGAGTTTGAGAGTGAGTGTGGGAGTGAATGAGTGTGATGGGGAGAAGAGATTGGGAGCTAGGTGAGGGGTGTTGTGATTGGGGGGAATGGGCGGCAGCTTGGGGGGAGTTGGTGGCCAGCAAGAGCCAGGAAATATGAGTTAATCATCATCAAAACTAGAGAGGAAGGCCTCCGGGCCAACAAAACTCTTTTGAAAACTTATTTTAAATACCAAGAATAGAGAGAAATTTTAGCTTATAAAAACTTGGCCAAAATCCCAAAGAAATGGGGTTTATATAGGCCAAACAGAAAACTAACCGTTAGGCTGATCTGTCAGCCTGACAGGCTTGCGGTCGACCGGCCGGTCGACCGCCAACGGTCATAAATATGACCGTTGGGCAAACCGCTCGACCGCCCGGTCGACCGCCCAGATACAGAGAGCAAAGCTCTCTGGTCCGGTCGACCGCCCGGTCGACCGGCCCACTGTGTCTGCCAGACGTGCACAAGGCTGTGCACGTCGGTCGACCGGCCCTTGGTTCGGTCGACCGTCCTGGCCTGTCAGCCACTGTTTTGGGTCAGAAACAGGGGTTAAAAATATTTCTAATAAATCTTGTAAAATATATAAAATCCCCAAAAATAGTTTTATCATTTTGCATTGATATATAATCATGTGATAAAAATTTCAACTTAAATATCAAGCAATTTGAACTATTTTTGTGTCTTATAATTTTTATCAAAAACCAAAACTTGTATTTTATCAAACTTGGATTTTTCAATACATGAATAGGAAAGTCAAAATAAGTTTGTTTAAAAGTTAAGCATGCATGTATAGAATGAAACTACTATACATAAACCAATTAAATTTGTTTTGATCAACTATTCATGAAAAACAAATATTGGTTAAGCCAAAAATGAAAACCCAATATCCAAACATAAAACGTGTGTGTTGTGCACTTGAGCATATCAACTATTCTTATCTTTACACATGGATCTAAAACACACTAAACTCTATGATACCTAAGTCTTCTTGACGATCTTCATCTTCAAGTCGACTCGGTCCAAACTCCGTGATCCAACGAGCATGGCTATGAATGATCTTGACGCTCGGGCTCGGGAATCACCAAGTGAAGGCTTCCAAACTCCTCTTTTTGAAGCAATTACCAACTAATATCTTGTTACATGATCTGAAACTAAAATCACAAGATTATTAGTAAACATAACTACATGAGTTAATCATCATCAAAACTAGAGAGGAAGGCCTCCGGGCCAATAATGACAACTCTTTTACCCTTTCAAGTGAATATATATATATGTTTCTTTTACCTCTGTGGATAGCATCAACATTGCGTTGTCATGGTCTCCCCAAAAGAATATGGCATGTGTCCATATCAACCACATCACATGCAACTTGATAAAAATTACCAATTTAAATAGGAACATAACATAAATCTTCTACTTTAATAGAGGAGCCCTTCTTCATCCAACTGATGGTGCAAGGATGAGGGTGTGGTTCCGTTTTTATCTTTAAATAGTCCATAAGTGCTCTAGAAATGATAATCTCACAACTTCTGTTGTCAATGATGAGGTTGCATACTTTGCTCTTGACTGAACACCTTGAATAAAAGATTTGATGTCGCGGCATAGTGTCGTGGGCCTTCTGATTGCACAGCAATCTCTAAACAACACAAGTTGTAGATTCCCCATGCTCATCGCCAGAGTCAGAATCATTTGGTTTTTCAATATCGTATTCTTCCTCTTCATCATCATCGTAATCCGCCATATTGGCTTGCTTTCTTTTAGAGTATTCCTTGGACTTATGTCCAGGCTCTTCACACTATAACACTTGTCAACCCCAGGCTTGGCGTAGAGATTCTCCTTACTCTTTGCAACTGCGGTAGTTGTTGTTGCTGGTGTCGATGCAGGGGCGTTGGTCGACTGACAAGCTGGTGGTCGGTTAATCATTGTGGAACTCAGCTGAACTCTTGACTTGTTGACTTTTCAATTAGCGTTGAACGCCTGAAAGGTGCAGCCCTACTTTATAGTCTCTCGATCTTTAATATTTTGTTGTGAACTTCATCAACGGAGAACACATCGTGAAGAATCACACGTTCTTGAATAGAGTACTTTAGACCACTACAATACTTTACCGCTTGTTGCTCTTCCATCATAGATAAATCGCAGCGTGATGAAAGTCCATAGAAATCTTCCGTATATGTCGTGACTGTCCTTGTACCCTATTGACAGTGTTTAAATTGATTGTAAATAATTTGTTGATAATCAGGTGGAAGGAATCTACCTCGAAGTAATTATTTTTTGCGCCGCCACATCATCATGGGTAGCTTGCCTTGATGTCTTCTTCTGCTTTGCAATTGGTCCCACCATACGACTGCTCCTCTCTTGAGTTTGTATTCTATAGACATGACTTGCTTCTCAGCAGGAACATAAACCATGTCAAAGAACTTCTACATCTCATAAATTTAATCCAAGAAGGATTCACTATCAAGATTCTCACTAAAAAAAAGAATCTCAACTTTCATCCAATACTCATTAGGACTTGGGCACCCTCCTTTTCTATCAAAATCAAGATAAGAAAATCTGCCTCCCCTGTTAGGGTTAGAAAATCAACATCTCATGTTTGGATTAGGATTAGCGAATCTTCTTCGTCTTCCATTGGCCATACCCTCATCTTTATATTCATCTTCAAAATTATCATATTGACAGATGTGATCGCTCAATTCTTCCTGGTCGGAGAATTCATCAAATTGGGGATTTCGTAGAGGATGCCTCGATGGTGGCTAATGTGGTGGTGGTTGATAAGGAGGTGATTGTAATGGAGGTGGCTGATGTGGTAGTGGTTGTTGTGATAGATGTAAGGGTGGAGATGGTGGTAGAAGATTAGTTAATGTATGATCTCATCCACTTTGGTGCGTACCATCACCAGTTTTCGGTCATCGATCTTGAGGGATAATCTCTTGAGCTCTTGGATCACGTTGTCCAAGGTTGATCTGATAGTGCTGATCTCTCCTCCAACATTGTCGATCCTTGTAGAAAGGCCTGACAATTCATCATCGTCTCATGTCATCGTCAGAAGGTACCCGAAGCTCTAATACCACTTGACCCAAATAAGAGAGCGAACAACGCTAGCTAGATTTCGTTCTAACTCCAACGAACCCTGAAGAGGTACCTTCAAGTAAGATAGAACATTACGAACAAAGGATAAACAACTCGAATGCACAAGCAATCGAAAAAAGAAACTCAATTTTACTGTTGATTAAAACTTGAATATGATGTCTTTATATAGGCATTAAAAGACAAAGACTAATCTAATTAGGAAATCTTATCAAACAAAAAAAAAAAAATAAATCAGAGTTCAGTTCAGAATTAAAAACTGAATCCTACTCAAAAATGGATATGCAGATATATGCAGGTTTATCGATAGCTGACTTGTTGCTGCCGATAGACTATATAACTCAAACTCCCAGGAAAACGCTTCTGCAGTCAGTCTATCAAAAGCAAATTTTGACTGTCGACAGACTGATTTTGTCTATTAATGGGGCTCTTTATTGGTATGTATTGCTCCTGCCTTGATCTCCTACATCAGACTTTAATATGGTATTGAAGAAATCGGGTTTAATTATCACCAGCACACATTAAAAAAAATTAAAAAGAATACTACAATGCAAAAGTTCAGCTTTCGACCCATAAAAAAGACACTCAACATTCGTGGACGTGTTAGAACTTAAAATAAAAATAGATTATCATTAACCCTCTCCACAACTACTGAGTATTAGTGTAGTGACAGGGACTTGAATGATACATATTTGCTAAATCCACATTGGCTGCTCATTTGCCATTTATAAGCGTTGTAGTAGTTTTAGCCAGCTTGATTTTTTATGTTATTCTAATCGTTTTATTAGGAAGAAAATCTACACAATTCTTGTAAATTTTAACATTTGTTATCATTTATGACGGTTTACCTAAAATAGTAGAAAAATTGGGGTCAGTTTACCACATAATGTTGCTCAGATACATATACAAATGATCATTGGGTATGTAGGACTGTAAATGGTACCCGGAACCTCGATAACCCGATCCGATCTTTTACAAATGGGTCGGGTTCAGATCTAAAAATTAGACCCGAAATCCTTATCGGGTCAGATTCGGTATGACTATTTCAAACCTGAAACCCGACAACAAACCCGAAAAGAGAGTAAATGTTATAAAATAGTACTTATCATCATATATTTTACTATATTTAAAATAATAAAATTATAAAAATGAGAACTTAATCATATTATTATAAAAGCAAAGTATATAGATTTTCATTTTGCATCTAATAAAATTGAAATATGCTTAAAAAATAACTCTCGTTGGAATTTTAATACACCTATTTAAAATCATAATCTGACCTAAACCCGATAAGAAAGAAGAGATTCCGACCCGAACCCGAGTCCAAACACGAATCCCTTATCTTTGAATATGGCACGGATCTGACTCAAACCAGACTCATTTACACCCCTAATCATAGGTAACAATATGCTTCTTCTCTGAATGGTCAGATTGCAATACACGACTCATTATTTTTCCCCTTTTCCTGGCAACAAGTCATCTTTCCAGCTCTTGATATGCGTGTTAAGAATGTTGCGAGGACATATTCTCTTGAGCACCTGGGGGGACTTTTCAGTCAGTTGTTTGAGCTGATGAACTCAGGTGTACAAAATGATAGTTTCCGAAGAAAGCATGCTTCTTGCACTGGAGCCATTTGGACCTCACTTAGCCAGCACTCAATTGCTGACACAAGATGGCTATTTTCTTCTTCTTTTTTTTTAGGAATAGGGGTATTTTTGTTACTGAAAGTGAAAAGAGTATATTGGGAATAGATCGTCAATAAATTTCGAGTGCGGCTATTCATTCCCACAGAATTACTTAACACACCCACATTTTAAAAAAAAAAATTGTTGGACAGTTTTAATGTTAAATTAAAGACCAAAATAAACATTGATTAACTATAATATTGCAACTAGAGAAACTTCTATTTTTAAACACATACAAATTATTGATGAATACACTCATCCAAATCTTACTCCTATTTTTTATTTTTTAATATATGCTTCTTCTCCACCTACACAAACCTTAAAAAAATTTTCAGCGACTATACCATCAAAACATTTTCACATTGATAGCTATGGACAAATAATATCATAGGAGCATTATAATGATCAAAAAGTAAGTTTCTCCTAATTCATTAAATTAAATTAGTTTCTTTCTTTTTGGGTGATTTTTCATTACTAATTCTTCATAAATACTTTGCAGCTTATCTTTCCACAATATCATGTCATAGAATAAAAACGTGTCTCTCTTTCTCTCAATTGGAGATTTATTAGTTTTTATTTTTTTATTTTTAATTTTTAGATTATTAGATAGAAATTAAATATATATGATCTTAGCAAATAAACTTACATATCCTTTTATTGATGTAGCATATTATAGATTCCAACCTCCCAGTCAATAGGGTTTAAATTTTTCTTTTATAATTTTTTATAAAAGATTTTTTTTTAAAAAAAGATTGAACAGTTTGATAAAAAAATTTAACTAAAATAATCTAGTGATATAACTCAATACAATACACATGTGACACAATACTAAATAATTTTTCATCCATAATACAGGCCTTTTCTTCCGCTAGAAAAAATATATGCATGAAATATAATATGTATTAACACTATTCTAACAAACTAACTAACACAAACCTTTATACATGTTGATGTCGTACACAATACTGGACGCCAATCAGTCTGATAAGTCATATTCTTTAATTAGATTTGAGATAAAAAAAAATATTACTTAAAAAAAAATCTACTATTGAAGATTTTGTTGTTTTTTGGCAGACAAATCATTGAAGTGGGTTGCTTTCAAGTTGTGTTCCTCTTAATTTAAAGAAACACAATTGTATAATTATGTTGACGACGCCTTCATAACTAATTCCACAAGTCTCTGTCTATAACAATTAAATTTTTAATTTATAGTTTTCATTTGTATTTTTCAAAAAAAAAGAAAAAAGAACAAAAACAAATCAAAGCACATCCTAAATCCACAACAACAAACAACAACAATATATATAAATGTGTGTGTGTAGAGTTACAATACACATAGGTGTAACTTAGTTAAGTTGCACACACCTCTTTCTACCACACAAAAAATATTTTTTAAACATTATATATATATATATATATATATATATATATATATATATATATATATATATATATATATATATATATATAGGGCTATCTGTACCTCAGCCTGCGGGCTGAGAGAGTTTCTCAGCCTGCGGGACGTGGCTGAATATAGGCCACACATCGGTCGCAGAGTGTGGGCGCCACAAAAAGTCAAAAAATCCCGCCTAAACAATCGTGAATCAAAATGACAAAAATACCCCTTTTAAATGACGACTGCGACTTCTAGCATTCAAAAGTAAAAAAATATTCACCTTTATATAATGCTTGTTACTAGTATATTATCTCATACCTAAAAACTATATTTTTACTCAATCATCCGTAGTTCCCCCACCGATCCTACTACGGATGCAATTTATGGTCGCAGTTAATCATTTATCAGTTCCCAATGCGACTTTGGTCGCAATAATTACTGTTTTGGAGTTCAAAGTAATTTAAAGTTATAGTGTATTAACTTTTAAACTGTTTTGGATAACTGAACAGTCACCTAGGAAGTATACAATTTTTGGGAAAAGATAGAAAATATATTAGAGAGATATTCACGTGGTCAAAGAGCTTAAACCTTTTGGAATTCCGGATTAAAAGTATATAAAGGGTCATGAGCAAAGGATTAAAAACATACTAAGTTATTTTTGCTCAAACTAGTTACTCTTAACTGTTCTGAAAATAAGTTCAAAAAATGTCTTCACCATCACCACCGTCTTCACCGGAAAGAAGCCAATACATTCAAACAATGTCTTCACCATCACCACCGTCTTCAACGGAAAGAAACCAATCATCAAATGATGATTTTATGTTTAGTTCTGAAACAATGTCTCGCTACGGGTCAGAATCTGAGATTGATACAGACGACCCTTTCTGGGAGTTCATTGATGAACCAAAACACAAAAAAATGACCGTAGTATTAATCAACAATATAACTGCGACCTTGGTCGCAGTTGGTGGTATTTATAAATAATCAACAACACTGCGACTTTGGTCGCAGTTGATGGCCGCAGTCTTAAAAAAAAAAATCTGCAACCTTGGTCACGGTTTTTTGGTCGCAATGTCGACCCTGGTCGCAGTTGTTTCTGTTTGCACTGTAGTCTTATGTGACCTTGGTCGCAGTGTGGTCTCTGGTCCAAGTTGTTTTGTTTGCAATGCATGACTGCGACCAAAGGTCGTAGTTTATTAAAAAAAATATGCTTTTTATTTATTTTCACGAATTTATCTCCAGGCGTGTGAAAAATGATACAAAACGATCTCTTATACAATAAGATTGAGTGTTACAATATAGCAGTAGAAGAAAAACTAAACATCAAAAAGAACCATTGTTGACTAAGAGCAGTGTTGTTATTGAGGTCTTTTTATTTATGTCCACGCATTTATCTCCAGGCATGTGAAAATGATACAAAACGATCTCTTATACAATAAGATTGAGTGTTACAATATAGCAGTACAAAGAAGACTAAACATCAAAACAACCAAGAAGACTAAACATCAAAAGAGCCCTTGTTGAATAAGAGCAGTGGTGTTATTGACGTCCCCGTGTATTAAAAAACTGTGGACGTCGAGGACCATGACTTCTTCCCTTGTGGACGAATATCGATCAAGTTCACCGGCCAAAATATTCTCCCAAAGGCCCAGCGAACTTGAAAAAGGACAATCAAGCTCTGGGTCTTCTTCGTGCATAGGGTCATCTTCATCCATGGAGGCAGGCCCCTGTTAGAGACTCTGAAGAAGGCTGAAATTCTCAGAGCAATTGCTCTCAAATGAACACAGTCTAATTATGGGCTGTTAAAGGGAGAGGGTGAGCCCTATTTATGGGCAGCCCATAATAACAGCTTCGGGAAACAGCGAATGGTGCACGTTCATCAACGTAGACTTGACGTTAAAAAGATCTCATAAAATCTTTATGACAGGTCGCGTCTCACGGAGTGAGTCCAAGTCGCATCAGACAACAGACAACTTTTCATTGGTCGCAGTTAATAATTATATTACTTCACCTTATAAATTTTTAAAATGAAAGGTTGCGACATTGGTTGCAGTTGCTGGACGCAGACTTAATAAATACACTGCGACCTTGGTCGCAGTTTCTGTACTTTAGTCTTAATCAACAACAACACTGCTACCTTGGTCGCAGTTTCTGACCGTAGTATTAATAAAAAAAAATGCGACCTTGATCGCAGTTGTTGGTGTTTAGTCTTAATAAAATACACACCGACCTTGGTCGAAGTTGCTGGTCTTTACTCTTAATCAACAACATCACTGCGACCTTGGTCGCAGTTGGTGGTCTTTACTGCGACTTTGGTCGCAGTTGATGGCCGCAGTCTTAAAAAATAATCTCCAATCTTGGTCGCTATTGCTCGTTTTTAGTCTTAATCAACAACAACACTGCGACGGTGTGACACGTTACCCCAACAGTTGCTTAGTCGCAGTCTTTGGTCGCAGTGTCGACACTGGTCACAGTAGTTACTGTTTGCAATGTATCTTATGCGACCTTGGTCGCAGTGTCATCTATGGTCAAAGTTGTTTTGTTTGCAATGCATGGCTGCGAAAAAGTTCGTATTTTACTAAAAAAACAAATATGCTTTTTATTTATGTCCATGCATTTATCTCCAGGAATGTGCAAATGATACAAAACGATCTCTTATACAATAAGATTGAAGTGTTACAAATACAGCAGTACAAAAGAAGACTAAAACATCAAAAAAATCCCTTGTTGACTAAGAGCAATCTTCTTCTTGAGCTCTGGTGGCAGCAGAATCAATAAGATTGAGTGTTACAAAGAAGACTAAACATCAAAGTAGCCAAGAAGATTAAACATCAAAAATCCCTTGTTGACTAAGAGAAATCTTCTTCTTGAGGTCTGGTGGCAGCAGAATCAATAAGATTGAGTGTTACAAAGAACACTAAACATCAAAGTATCCAATAAGACAAAACATCAGAAGAGCCAAGAAGAGCCCTTGTTGACTACTAAGAGCAATCTTCTCCTGGAGGTCTGGTGGCAGCAGAAACTTTCGTTTATGAACATCTCTTCACCAGAAGGTTATCCAGTGAGCATGGAGTTTCCTCGATGTCACTTCTGGGGTAAGAGAGGAGGTTTTGAGACCTCACAGGGAATGCTACCCACCACTATATCCACCACATCCCCCGCCGCCATACCCACTCTGACCATCCGTCACCAGCAAGCTTGACTGGTGCGTCAAGTGAGAACAGATCTCGGTGAGGATTAAGTCCTCGTCAGGGATCATGACTTCTTCCCTTGTGAACGACGAGGACCATGACTTCTTCCCTTGTGGACGATGAGGTCTATGACTTCTTCCCTTGTGGACGAACATCGATCAACTTCGTCAATAGGGTCATCTTCATCCATGGAGGCAGGCCCCTGTTAGAGACTCTGAAGAAGACGGAAATTCTCAGAGCAATTGCTCTCGAAAGAAAACAGTCTAATTATGGACTGTTAAAGGGAGAGCGTGAGCCCTATTTATAGGCAGCCCATAATAACCATAATTAATGGTTCATTAATCAGAATCGTCGGCATTAATGGTCTCCAACCGCCAGCGCCGGTTTGAAAATAAAAGACATTAACGCCTAAACCCAATGAAGAACCGACACGTAGACAAACCGCTTCGGGAAACAACGAATGACGCGTAGACCAAAGTCGCAGTCCACGTAATGCAACCCTAGATTGCAGTTGCTGGCCATCTTTATCAATAACAACACTGCGACCTTGGTCGCATTTAACCATGTACACTGCGACAAAAAGACTTTGGCTAAGGTCGCAGTTTAAATGTACAATGCAAGCAAAGACTCTGACTACATTATATTCAAAAAAATAATTACTTAACGTACTGCGACCAAAGTCGCAGTCCATGTAATGCAACCCTAGATTGCAGTTGCCGGCCGTCTTTATCAATAACAACACTGCGACCTTGGTCGCATTTCACCATGTACACTGCGATGAAAGACTTTGACTAAGGTCGCAGTTTAAATGTACAATGCGACCAAGACTCTGACTAAATTATATACAAAAAAATTAAACTATAAAGTAGAATTTTATCGCAGGCTGAAAACAATGATCTGAAAAGATTTTATATTTTCAAAAAAAAATTTATCCCAGGCTGAAAAGGAGAAACTACATCTTTCAAAAAAGAGGTAAAGAAATAAGGCAAAAAGTAATTTATATTCTATAAAGAGCGGCAAAATAAAAGGGGGGAAAATAATAATAAACAATAAGGAAAAGTTATCATAAGGGGTATTTGGTAATTTAACTTCTACCTAAAAGCAGACCGCAAGTCAATGAGGTGACAAATCGAGCCACGTCACCGCAGGCTGAGAGAGTACTCTCAGCCCGCGGGCTGATATACATTTTTCTCATATATATATATATATATATATATATATATATATATATATATATATATATATATATATATATATATATATATATATATATATGGGTCAAGTGCTCCTAGTAGGTCTCCTTAGATTACAATCTAAGGAGGTGACCTAAAACCCATCATGTATCATTCATATGAATGATCTACTCTATTTATCATGATTTTCTTGTCCTAAAATGGTTATATATAGAAAATCATGCAGTTTAAACTTTTTTTACCCATCGATCAAAAGGTGTCATTTGTTCTATTGTTGAAAAACCGTTTATTTTGTAACCATTTGATGCATTGGTAAAAAATATCAAAAGTGCATGACTTTTTATACACAATCATTTTACGATATGTAGATCAAAATGAATGGAGTGGATCATCCTTAGAGATGCTCTATGGTGAGATTTTAGGCCGTTTCTTTAGATTGTAATTTAAGGAGACCTACTAGGAGCACTTTTTCTTATATATATAATTAAAAGACAAACATTATTTAAAAAGTGTTTTATGTTGATTATGTGTATTTGATAATATTTTTGTTCTCACGTCTTCCCTAAGGATGAGAATGAAAAGTTCAATGAGCTTTCCTATGATTCATTGATTGATTTCTCAAAAGTACTTCTTTTACTTCTATATAATTTCTTAGTTGTCTTTAAGTACTATATGAAAATTATATTTATTATTTCAATTAAACAAAATATGAGAAGTTATTCATTAAATCATAACGAAAAATGAAAAGAGTGACATTTTGTGCTGTGTGATTTACATGAGAAGACAACTGCAGTAATAACTCAAAAGAATAAGAGATCATGGAAGAACACCTTGTTCTTCGGGAGGAACTTTGCAAAGAAAGAAACTGTCTCTAAACTATAAATTTTTTCGTTCAACAATTTTTTTAAGAAAAGGAGTTCAAATGGGTGTGTCGTGGATCAAATGAAACACAAAAGATTAATGAATATCTAGCATCCAAATTCAGAAATTGTAATTAAGAATGTTGATAGCCATAGATAGAGAATTGAGAGAGGTAGAGAGTTTTCTAATGAAAGAGGAAGGGCAGAATTGATATTTTGAAATTTTAATTTGACTTAAGTTGTGAAGGATAGTTTAGGAAAAGTGAGGAGGTGTGTTTAGAAATTTTGTGGGTGTATTAAGTATATGAGTATGTTAAGAAATTCTGTGAGTGTGAATAGCCGCACTCATAAATTTCAGATATTGAGTCATTAATTTCTAATCTGCTTTGTTTCAGTTCAAATTGATGATCTGATCACCACTAATAATTATCTTCATTATGGACCTCAAAATTCACTTTCAGCAGTGGTTTGAGAATATTGACATCTACTCTCTTATTCCCATTTTCTTGAGATATGGTTGTGTAATTATCCATCCTGAACACACCCCAGTGGGTCTCTTGCAGTAATTTCAAACCATCAACGAATATCGAACCTTAGATAGCCTATTTGCTGATTATTGATTACTTCCATTTTAGCACATATTATATGCTGAAGGTATGAGTTTTTCTCAGAAACATATTCAACTCAAGGGTATTCATAGCTTGTTTATCATATGGAGATGACAAAAACTCTACCTAATTGTCAAATTGCTTTTCTAGTGCCAGAGCAGAAACATCTCATGCTTTGCTCATATATATACATATATATATATATATATATATATATATATATATATATATAGCACTTACCTGCCCCCAATGCTTTTTGGCATTTGTTGTAATTTCTGGTCCTCCTTTTGCTTGCAGCCATGATTTTATATTTTGGTGAGAACATACTTATGCTCTTCTCATATTTATTGCCTCTATTTTTTGTTTCCTCCTTACCCTTACATTTTGTTTATATGTGATGCATGCTTAGTAACTGTTTTCTTGCTCCACTAGGTCTTCCCCTGCTTGTTGAGAAGTTTATGTCAGGAAAGAAAACAAAACTACTTGTACAAAACATATTTCCCTAGAGTTTTGTCAGATATTGTGAGGGAGATACTTATTTGGTTTTGAGGATACTTTTCATGAAGCTTGATCAGCCAAACATAGAATCTTGATTTTTATTGTGCATATCCATGACATGAAAGACAGAGAAGCTGAACACCTTACTGAAGCATTCACTAAATGGTTTTTAAGTTTTGGCAGATATTATTTTTCTTTCTTGAATCATTGTTTGCTGATGATTATCATTTCTACACTATTTTTCTAGGTTTATTTCAGCATGTTTGATGCATTGTTGGCTGCCGAAGAACTTCCCGAAGAATACAAGGACCGGGATCAGGTATTATGTCCTCATACTGAGTCTACTATTAATGTTATCATGTTCAGAAGTTCGATTGATAGAAGCAAAGCACATATCAACCCCAATGGATTATCCAGGATATACTAACTCCACTGGATCTACCACAAATGTGGCTTCTGCAGCTCTTATAAGTAACACTAGGTTAATCAATGATTTCTCCTTTTGAAACCAGCGAGGGAATTTTGTTCTTTCTTCTGTAAATTTTTTCAGTTATGTAAATTGTAACGTCCCGACCCCGCGGGAATAGAGGCGTTACTGCGACGTAGATATACAGGATGAAAATACCCTCATATATGTACGCTAAG
Source organism: Agave tequilana (assembly GCA_038442645.1). Classification (NCBI taxonomy): domain Eukaryota; kingdom Viridiplantae; phylum Streptophyta; class Magnoliopsida; order Asparagales; family Asparagaceae; genus Agave; species Agave tequilana. The sequence continues at coordinate 25,101 of JAVJIF010027428.1, forward strand.
TACAGGCAAGAATCAGAGTACAGAAGTATAGTGGTGATATACATTTCAACAATACAGTACAATTACAATGTTATCACGGAACATGATACAATGTTACAAGAATAAATCATCGAGAGGCGCAAAAGTATGATCACAAAGTATAAAAAGCTGGAAGAAACTCAAGAGCTACAAAAAGAGGATCTCCGAGGCGATCAAGAGAGGGTAAGTCGGGAATGAACTACGGCTGATCCGCTACCTCCACAAGAAACGCCCGGCCTTTCGCTGAAGGATCTGCTCTGAGCTAAGTTCCAGAATCTGGACATGTAGGTCCATGGTTGTCAAGAAACAACCCAGCGAGTACATAAAATGAAAACAAGTAGCGTGCACAAGCAAGCACACGTATACATGATCAAGTGATGTGGTTCAGGCATTCAAGCACAGGCAAGCACCAGTAACATAAATGTAATCAAAGAATCAATAGCAAATCCTAAATCAAGTAAATACATGTGTATTGATAAATCTGAATCGGAAAACATGCACTGAAAATCGTGTCGTGATCATAAGCACATATAAACATATGAAGAGACATCAAGCATGTGTTAAATACAAGTGCGGACAAACTAGTTGTATGAGCTCAGATTGTGAATTCATGAGATTGATATGTCGAGGGGATAATCCAAAGAAAAAAACCATCATATATACACCATATACCTCATGTCACGATAAGCTGAGTTATACAACCAGTGTTGTCTTCATAATAACAGAATAAGAAAAATGGTATGAAAACCTGAAATAAGTATGTCAGGTGATTTAATACAGTAACACATATATTATACACAAGTGGCGAGCAAGATAACTTAATTATACAATAATAACAATCAGTGTCGCCTATTATTTTAATCACTTCCTTTCAGTGTCCCATACCATTGGCTGCTCACACTGGAGTCTACAATCCAATAGAACACATCTGAATTTTGATACGCTGATATCATTATCTAGATGAGAAAATAACTCAATAACACCCGCTCCTGAGAATATTATTGTTTGATAATTAAGTTATATCTAGTGTAGGGTAATATATTGTATCACAAGTCTCACAAGCATTATATAACAAGATTCAGTAACAGGAGGCCAGAGATAATCCAGTAACAAGCAATTAGCTTATTATAATATTATATTATTATTAAGACTCGTCGGACCTGTATGTTTAGATCTATATCCTGGCGCCACAACACACATACATTCACATATGAGTAAGTCGGGGTTGGTTATTGAAAACTGATTTAAACCGTGGAACAATGTTTATAATGAGTCTCGTGCATACTTGGGACAACGGCCCAAGAGATCTGGCACTAGGCCAGAATTACCGCTAGGCGATGAACTTTAATAAGAGTAATAAGTGGTACAGTGTGGCCACTATAAACATGAAACCATATTGATAACCATCAGTTTTTCCCATCCTGGTGTAAGTTGTCCATTTAATATAGATTTCCCAGATTATTTCCAATTTATCTTCACGATAATCGATTTATGGGGATTAACAAGATAATAACAGGTACGCACTTATTCAGGAATCAGGAATACAGGAGTCTAGTAGTTCAGGAGTACCAAATGTCTGATAGTAGCATAATAATCATGTCAAGTCCCCGTAAAGACGATAATCGTGAATCAGGCAAGTAACATGTCTGGTGTCAAGTGTCAGGTGGTTAATCAGTCATGTGACATGGTACTGGGTGAAGTATGCAGTACAAGTCAAATGCAAGATACAAATGAATACAGGATCACAACATCATGTGTCAGGTAATTAGCAGGTCATGTGACATGATACATAAAAATAATATAATTAAATATTTCAAACTCTACCTAGCCATATCAGTAATTACCAATCATGTTATCATATAGCTAAGTGAAGCTAATAAAGTTCAGGGGCCAAACGAAAGTAAAAGCACAAAGCATGTACAAACGCTCGCAAAGCATGTAACAAACACTAGAATTGTAATTGTAAAGCATGTAACAACATTAGAAAAGCACTCACATATCATATATCAAGCATTAGGAAGACACCCGAAATTTAAAAGAATACTCGCAAATCATGTATCAATTATTGGAAAAGCACCCGCCCAAATAAAACAAATACTTATTCAGGAGAAACTGTACTCACAAATACGACCAACTGATACTCGCAATAAATTCAGTACTCACAAAACTACGAAGTAGTACTCGCATAAAGCCAAAACACGGTGGAGACTCCGGGGAACTCCGATTACACACGAGCACGTGCACGAAGAGAGAGAGAATGTGATAGAGAGAGGAAAAGAGGAGAGAGAAAGAGATAAGGAAAAAGGTTGAGAGAGAGAGAGAGAGACATAGAGAGAGTGGCTGGAGAGAGAGAAGAAAAGAGACGGGGAAGAGAAGAAAAGAGAAAGAAAGAAATAAGAGAGAAGATAAAGGAAAAGAGGGGAGAGGGGAAGGGTGTGGCGCGCAGCCGTGGGCACCGCCGCCGGTGACCAGGGACAACGGCACGACAGAGAGGGGGGTCGACGGTTGTCTGCCTTGCTGGAGGAGAAGGGATGGTGAGGTGCGGGTGATGAAGAAGGTGGTGGTGGGTGGTTGTTGCGGAGGAAGTGATGAAGAGGAGATGGTGGTGGTGTAGGAGGAGGAGGTGGTGATGAGTGGAAGAGATGGAGGGGATGATAGTGGTTGTAAGTGGCTGATTTTGGTGGAATTGGTGATGGAATTGGGAGAATTAGAGGAGGAGGTGGTGGTATTTGATGGAAGGAACAGAGATGGAGTTAGGGGTGGTGGCGTCAGGGTTGGTGGCTCGCAGCGGAGAGGGGGCCGACGGTCGGAGGTGGGGTGGGGTAAGGAGGAAAGAAGGTGGGATTGAGAGATTGAGAGGAAGAGAGAGTTGGAGAGATGGAGATGTTGGAAATAACACAACTATAATGCGGATTAAATTAAACCATGGATCAAGAATCAATAAAATAACATCTCAAGAAATAGATCAAATTCTTTATTGAGCAATACTTTAAATCACCATACCTGAAGCCATTGGTGAAGAGTGGATGAAGGTTGGAGAAGACTTTGATTCCTTCCTCTTGATTCTGCAAACCCTAACGCAAAGGATCCTCTTTTCTCTGTCTCCTTTTTCCTTGCACAAAACTCACAGATTTCTTTTCTGATGGATTCTCTAAAAATGAGCGTGAGTTTTGTTTTCTTTACAGGAGGAGAAAAGTGGGTCGCACATTTGCACATAAGTCTCTTGAAATAAACCTTTCCATCATGGTACCCTTTATATTTCAAGAGACCATATAACTATATAAATGTGACTATAATATGGGCATCCTTAATATCAGTCAACTTTAATAGGAATCCAATACAAATAATCAAGGTTAAGTGGGCCACCTTTATATGAGATTAACATTCTCCCACTTGAACCACTAACCGATTAGGTTAAAAACTTTAGAAAATAAATAAAAGAAAAGACTCATTTTCAAAACATTTTGACTCCATTGGATTCCATACTGAAAAACTTTGACACGTGCACGAATTTTAAAAAAAAAACAACAACTGATAAGCCCAAATATGAAAAACTGTAATACTGCAATTAGCTTGGAACACCAATGCGAGTCATAGCGGTTATACAACATCCACGTCATACTCCCTTCTATGTACCACAACATTGATAACCCTTACCAATTGAGTCCATAACCAAAATGACCCCTGTAATTGTCTTGTAAAGACATTTCCTGTTTAACAAACATCCAAACATAATATGTGCACACATAATTGGATAACAGGAAACACAGAAACAAACTTTTATTTGTACAATAATGTCAATTACATAAGTACCAAATTACACATTACAGATTGTCCAAAAGACCCATTCTAACAACATGTTCCTTAAATGTCTTTGGAGGCAATCCCTTTGTCATTGGATCAGCAACCATTAAAGTGGTACTTATACTTACAATTGACACCTTTTGTTTCTCAACTCTTTCTCTAACCACCAAGTACTTAAGTTCTATGTGTCTAGAACCATTAGAGTACTTATCATTCTTAGAGAAAAATACGGCTGCTGTATTGTCACAATATATCGTCAGCGGCTTGGCAATAGAGTCAACTACACCAAGTGCTGAGATGAAATTCCTTAACCATAATGCATGATTCGAGGCTTCAAAACATGTTATGAACTCAGCCTCCATCGTGGATGAAGCAATAATGGACTGCTTCACACTCTTCCACAAGATTGCCCCACCTGCTAGCAAGAAAATAAATCCTGAGGTAGACTTCCTGCTATCTGGGCAACCACCAAAATCTGAGTCTGAATAGCCGATCACCTCCAACTGATCTGATCTCCTGTATGTGAGCATATAGTCCTTTGTCCCTTGAAGATACCGCATAACCTTCTTAGCCAACTTCCAGTGCTCCATTCCTGGATTGCTTTGGTATCTTCCCAACATCCCAACAGCAAAGCTGATATCTGGCCTGGTACAAGTGCTTGCATACATCAAGCTCCCAACAGCTGATGCATACGGAACTTTCTGCATTTGACCCTTTTCTAAGTCATTTCTGGGACACTGGCTATCACTTAATCTGTCACCCTTCTGAATGGGTGCAGGACTGACTGAACACATTTCCATATGAAATCTTTCCAAGACTCGATTGATATACCCTTTCTGAGACAATCCTAGCAATCCTTGAGATCTATCCCTGAAGATCCCTATGCCAATAACATAATTTGCCTCACCCATATCAACCATCTGAAAATTCTTGGTAAGATAGCTTTTAGTTTCATACAGCAAACCAAGATCACTACTGGCTAACAAGATGTCATCTACATACAGAACCAGAAAAATAAACTTGCTCCCACTGATCTTTAGATATATACACTGATCAACAGTGTTTTCTGTAAATCTAAAAGAAGTAATGGTATCATTAAACTTTGTATACCATTGCCTGGAAGCTTGTTTAAGTCCGTATATAGATTTCTTTAATTTGCAAGCCAAGTGTTCTTGTTCTTTAATTGCGAACCCTTCAGGTTGCTCCATGTAAATATCCTCATCCAAATCTCCATTTAGAAAAGCAGTTTTCACATCCATTTGATGTAACTCCAAATCATAATGAGCTACAAGTGCCATAATGATTCTAAGAGAATCCTTCTTTGATACTGGAGAGAAGGTCTCTGTATAGTCAATGCCTTCTTTCTGAGTGAAACCTTTGGCCACAAGTCTAGCCTTATATCGTTCGATATTGCCTTTAGAGTCGCGCTTGGTCTTAAAGATCCATTTACACCCGACTTTCTTACAGTTATAAGGCAATTCAACGAGATCCCAGACTTGGTTTTGGTCCATAGATTTTTAACTCATCTTTCATAGCATCAACCCATTTACTAGAATCATTGCATTCTATGGCTTGTGAAAATGAAACTGGATCTTTATTTATCCCAATATCATAGTCAGATTCCTGTAGATATACCACATAATCATCTGAAATGGCAGATCTTCTTTCCCTTTGAGATCTTCTCAAAGCTGCCGGTTGTGGTGGTTCTACAATATTTTCAATGGGAATATCTTCATGGAGTGGTGAACCAACATTAACTTGTTGTTCTGGTATCTCAACTTGATGATCAAGCTGAGGGACAACAATCTCTCTTGAAGGAAAGTGTATTGGGATATTTACCCTTACCACTTCAAGATCTACCTTTCTTGGTTCAGCACTCCCACTAATTTCACCATTTTCCAGGAATCTGGCATTACCAGTTTCAACTATTCTTGTACTATGGTTAGGACAATAAAATTTGTATCCCTTAGACTTATCTGGATAACCAATGAAATACCCAGATATTGTTTTTAAGTCTAATTTCTTTTCTTGTGGATTATATATTCTAGCCTCTGCTGGACAACCCCAAACATGTAAATGTCTTAAACTGGGTTTCCTACCAGTCCACAACTCAAAAGGAGTTGTTGGGACAGCCTTACTAGGAACCCTGTTTAAGATATACATAGCAGTCTTTAAGGCTTCATTCCACAATGAATTGGGTACATTAGAGAAGCTCATCATGCTCCTAACCATATCCATAAGTGTTCGGTTCCGCCTTTCAGCAACACCGTTCTGCTGAGGCGTACCTGGCATTGTGTATTGAGCACAAATGCCATGCTTTTCTAGAAATTTGGCAAATGGACCAGGATGTTGTCCTGACTCATCATATCTACCATAAAATTCACCACCTCGATCTGATCTTATGATTTTAACCTTCTATCTAATTGTCTCTCGACTTCAGTAATGAACACCTCAAGGATGTCAACAGGCTGAGACTTTTCATTAATTAGATACACATAACCATAACGTGACAGATCATCTATAAAGGTAATGAAATATCTCTCTCCAGTAAAACATGGAATGGAGAGTGGTCCGCAAATATCTGTATGAATTATTTCCAGGAGTTCTTTACTTCTTGTGGCACCTTTCTTAGTGTGTTTGGTTTGCTTTCCTTTTATGCAATCCACACACACATAAAAATCAGTGAAGTCTAGGTTATCCAAAATCCCAGTCTTCACTAATCTTATAATTCTATCCCTGGAGATATGCCCCAGTCGCCTATGCCACAAGATTGAGGATTTTTCATTTATTAAGCCACGTTTTATACCAACATTCGAATGCAGAGATAATAAAGATTGTGCAAACTCATCATTCAATGAAATTTTATACAAACCATCACATAAAATTCCATGTCCAACCGGAATTGAATTATACATTAAAGAGAGTTTTCCACAACTAAACAAAACAGAATATCCAAAAACATCTAATTTGGATAATGACATTAAGTTTCTTGAAATCGAAGGTACATAAAAAGTATCCTCAAGATCCATCTGATGACCCGTCTCCAAGAGTAGTCGATAAACACCAACATATTCGACCTCCACTTTGAGACGGTTCCCCATAAAGACGAATCTCTCACTTTCCTTCGGTTTCCTGGTTGTAAGGAATCCATGCATTGAATTAGTTATATGAGTTGTGGCTCCAGAGTCTATCCACCAAGTATTAGAAGGAACTTCAGCAAGATTTGATTCATAACATACAAAAGAAAGATTTGTACCATTCTTTTCGAACCAAGCTTTCCTCTTGTTGCAGTCCTTCTTCACATGTCCTTTTCTGTCACAGAAGTAGCATTTGACAGTGAAAGCTTTTCTATGACCTTGGCTACTTTCCCCATGGTCATTTCCTTTCTTTAATGGAAATCTCTTACCTCTTCCATATTGACTTTTCTTATGGATACCTCCTGAAGTTACTGCCAACACTGAGTGCTGTCCTTCTTGCCTCAGTCTCACCTCCTCTTGTACACACATACCAGTTAGTTCATTCAGATTCCACTTATCCTTATGAGTGTTATAGTGGATCTTGAATGCCCCAAACTGAGGAGGAAGTGAGTTGAGGATGAACTGTACCAAGAAAGACTCATCAACTTTCATTCCCAGTGATCCTAGCTTAGCAGCCTTATCAGTCATGTTTAGAATGTGTTGCTGAACTCCTCTATTACCATCATATTTCATGGTGGTAAGTTCAGCCATTAGGGTGCCAGCTAATGACTTATCTGCAGACTTAAAACGGTCTTTAACCGCACTTAATAGTTCAGATGCAATAGTTGTAGGAGGGAGTGAAGTCTTGATGTTATTAGCTATGGTCATCTTTATGAACATAAGACTGAGCCTATTAGACCTTTCCCAAGCTTTGGCATGGCTGACCTGTTCTGTTGTACTCTCAGCAGTTACTTCATCAGGTTTGTCAACTATTAAGGCCATGTCTAGGTCCAAAACACCCAGTGTAAACTGTACATGTTCAAACCACTCTGAAAAGTTGGTACCATCCAAGGCTGGAATGCTAGTGGCATGAGTGTGAAGGAAGTAGGGACGTTCACTGAAACATAATAGGACAAGCTCACATTAATGCCTCGAATCAATACAAGTTTTAAATTTAATTAAGATGAACTATTGATATCACTTTGATTTCTCCTTTGGGCGAAACCTAAGCATATCTAGTGTTCACTCTTTAGGTGAGAACTTTTATCACCTATGTAGGTCTAATATAATTTATGTCACTTAGTTAGTAAGTCATGTTACCTTTGGGTATCCAATTCCACACTACTAAGTTATATAAATTATACTACCCTATCCGGTTCATAATTATTTGAAAGAGACTTTCCTTTGGGTCAGTCCCAATCTCCTAACCAGAACCGCCATCGAGAATATTATTGTCTTTAATGTCACTTACATTGACAAGTCTTTTATGTAGTTGTATATTCATAAGATTTACTAACCTAGGTCACTTTGGCAACTACTAAATCAATAAGCCTTATGAATACAAAACTAACTAATAATATTCTCTAATCCTTTTATTTGAGTAAAGCCATAATATCTCAATACATTACTTGACCAAGTATCAATCAATACTAACACAATAACTTAAATGTGTAATATACATTAATGATTGAATATTAACAAGTATTAGTCGACTACAAGAAAAGATTAGTCGACTTGGGTCAAGTCAAGTCGACTACACATTAGGTCTAGTCGACTAGTGCAAAAGAAAATTAGTCGACTATACCCATATTATTAGTCGACTACAAAATTTATTAGTCGACTTCACATTTAATTAGTCGACTCCTGAATCCAACAGAAAGTTCTCAACTTTCGGGTCACCGAATTAGTCGACTTGGAAATATGATTAGTCGACTATAACCTAATTAGTCGACTAGTCATAAAATCAACTAAAAATCTAGTCGACTCCTGCGGCAAACAGAGACTTTAAAACTTTCTGGAAAAGGGAATTAGTCGACTATACGATGGGATTAGTCGACTAATAGTCGACGAAGCAGTTATCTAATTGCAGTTCCTGCTTAGTCGATTTTAATCCCAAAATTATCAAAAATTAGGGTTTTCAATTCCTTTGATTTTGATCCCAATTTAATTGCATAATTAGAGGAATATGAACATGATATTAGGGCTATTAAATCCTCTACAAATTCTACAATTAAAAGATCAAAAATTCGATTTTATGAATTGTTAATCAAAAACCCTAACTTTCCATAATTCCTAAATCCAAGATGCATTGATTCTTTAAACACGGCTCTGATACCAAATGTTGGAAATAACACAACTATAATGCGGATTAAATTAAACCATGTATCAAGAATCAATAAAATAACATCTCAAGAAATAGATCAAATTCTTTATTGAGCAATACTTTAAATCACCATACCTGAAGCCATTGGTGAAGAGTGGATGAAGGTTGGAGAAGACTTTGATTCCTTCCTCTTGATTCTGCAAACTCTAACGCAAAGGATCCTCTTTTCTCTGTCTCCTTTTTCCTTGCACAAAACTCACAGATATCTTTTCTGATGGATTCTCTAAAAATGAGCGTGAGTTTTGTTTTCTTTACAGGAGGAGAAAAGTGGGTCGCACATTTGCACATAAGTCCCTTGAAATAAACCTTTCCATCATGGTACCCTTTATATTTCAAGAGACCATATAACTATATAAATGTGACTATAATATGGGCATCCTTAATATCAGTCAACTTTAATAGGAATCCAATGCAAATAATCAAGGTTAAGTGGGCCACCTTTATATGAGATTAACAGGAGAGAATGAGAGAAAGAGAGAAAAGAAGGAAAGAAAGAGAGAGGAAAGTAGAAGAAAAAAAAAAAAAGGGAGATAAAGTGTACAGGGGAGAGAGGGGGGATGTAGGTTGCAGGGAATAGGGGAGGTCGACAGAGGGATGGGGAGCAGGTAGGGGAAAAGAGAAGGAAGAGAAAAGAAAGAAAATAAAATAAATAAAGTATATTTTTAAATAATAAAATAAGTAGAATAAATTAAGTAAGATGGGAAAATTAAGTCGAGGAGTAGAGAGGAAAAATAAGAAAAGAAAAGAAACGGAGAATAATAATATTATTATTTAAATCGGTTAAAATTTGACTAATTCAGAAAGGTTCACAAAAATTCTATAAAATAGAAAATATTATCCTGAAGAATAATGTGATATTAGATTCAAGAAATTCAGTGTAGTATGCTATTTAAAAAAATCCTGAAATAGATCGTGATACCGGTCAACACCAATTCGGTCGAATTTTGAATAATTCAGAAAAATCTTCAAAAATGCTTTAAAGTAGAAAATATGTTCCTGAGGAATAATGTGAAAGTAGTTTCTAGAGATTTAACTCCGTTTGAAAATTAAAAAACCGAGAATCGATCGACAGTACTGGTCGATACCGCTTTTGAAGATTTTGCAGAATAATTCAGAAAATTTTCAGAAAATCATGAAAAAGTCAAAATATTAAAAAATAATGTTTGAAACTGAAACCGGTCAAATATAACTATCAGAAAAGTCAAATCAAGCAGTACACTGGGATCGGGTCTCCGGTTCAGACGTGAGCCGACTCTGAGTCTGAAAAATCCGGACCCGATACCAAAAAATAATATAAATAATTTACAAAATAAAAATAAATACGAGGAGAAATAGGAAAATATAATCAAAGAAAATCAGGACACGTTAGGGTACGTATCCCGAGAATGGGGTGTTACATAAATAATGTTTATATATAGTAAAGTGGTATGAAATGTACTGTCCAGCAGAATGCTAGCTTCAAGAATCAGCTGCTAAATCAAATTTTGATATAAAGTAAGAAGGTTGAAGGTTTGAATGCTTGTGAAACTAGAATTTAATTGTCATGTTTACGTCAAAGCTAGATACTTTATTGGGGTATGAAGATCAGATACGAAGCTGTCTAAGGTTTCTTCTGTTCTGAGAAAGGCTAACATATACGGTAAATGCCACATTCAGTCTATATCAGTTTGCACCCCTAATACTGAGTTTTTTTCAGCTCATTATGCATAATTAATTATTGTGTGAAACCAAGTCGATGTCTCAGGATAGTGAAGCTAAATCCTATAACTCTAGTTTACTATCTATCACTTCTTACATGTAATATGTATGTGTATTGGCCCGGACTAGTATAAGTGGAATTGGGAGTAACTTGTTTTTTTAATTAAGACGAACATTGTTATAATTGTATCCATTTAGCCAATTTATAACTGTATCAGTTTTCCTCATTTCCAATCTGTATCTACGTTTAGTTTGGGTAAATACAAATATGAGTTTTCCTTGCAACAATATTTGTGATTGGCAAGCCGATACGGATATGATAAATGCGATGACACCAAATTCATTTGCACCCCTAGTTAAATTAGATACTCGGACTTGTGAACCAACTAGTTAAAAGGTTAAATGACTTTTCACTCGTGAGGCTTAGAAACCCATCTTTTATCTTTGATTATCTTTTAACCCAAGTTAAAAAGTCATCAAAAACAGTGGTCTCTCTCAACAGTCTTATTCCAATGGTAACATTCCCCAAAATCTGATTGCAGTAGTAAACATTAGGGCTGCACTTCCACTGAAAAATCTTAAACCAACTTGAGTTTTCCGATTGAAATTGGTTTGGCCTCCAACGTGATGCACCCTGCCTGATTTGCACCCCTATTTAACAAAATGTACCTAGAGTCGCATGCAGTTTCTATATCTGAAAATTATGACTGTGTTTAGCAAGGAGTTAAGAATTTAGGATTTAGTGCCTTGAAAAAAGAAAATTTCAAAAGAGTAAGAATTAAAATTTTTTGACTGTTTGGTTAGAATTAGATTTTTCTGGAAGGGTTTTGTTTTTTGTTTTTTTTTGATTTTTTTTTTTTTGATTTTTTTTTTTTTTTTTGGTGGGGTGGGGTTTCAAACATTTGGTAGAATTAATAGTTTGAGTTTTTGGAGAATTGTGTGGATTTCGACATGTTGTCGACTAAATCATCATGACTTGCCAACTCTTATCATCGTTTGGCAGGTATTAGCTAAAATTAATTCAATTCTTGAGCTAACTCCAATAGCCAAACGGGGCCTTAATGCTAAGTTCCTTCATTTATTTCAACTCACCAAGCAAGGCCAAAGCATTCAACATCTTACATAGTCCCCACTTGGCTAGCAAGCTACAGAGTTTGTCAAATGGTCAAGCAATTAATAGACATAAACTGCACAACTGTCATCTCTCCCCTAACTGATGCTAATGGATTTATTTAACCACTCTGCCAACTCAGTGACAACAATTACAGGGTCCACTCCACTACAAAGAGAACAGAGAACAAAAATAGGAAGGAGAATTGAGGGCAACATTCGTGAAAGCAGAACTTGTTCAACAAAAACACTAATTTGCCGTTGTATACTCTCTTATCTGAGCGACAAAATCCAATGCACACTATGCTCCAGAAAACTTCCCTGGAAAGTTTCCCCCGTGCTCGGTAGCAACTGACATAACTTTATTCAAAGCGCAAAATCTCTCGAGTCCTCCAAAATCCGACTTAATCTGGTAATTTGCACCCATTCCCAAATGCAAAAGCAAAAAAAGTGACAGTATTTCTACAAAGACAATCATCCTGACATGTTCCAGAGCTCTGCTGTTCAATCTTCAGTGAAGGTTCTCTCTGGTCAGGTTGCAGGGCTAAGCTCACGCTCTATATCTTCTAACGACCGGCCCTTTGTCTCCACCACGTTAGCCGCTATGTACAGAACTCCCATGAGGCAGACTGACGCGAAGCCCAAATAAACAGTGCTGATTCCGAACTTGGTCACGACACTCAAAAAGTACAGGCCAATGACAAAATTGGATATCTGTAGAAATATAAATTGGTTAATTATGCATGTCAAGATGAATTAAATTTGTAACAGAGAGTTTTCCTTGTATAAAATCAAAATGAGATATTTTCTTTGATATTTGACTTTGAGCCAATAAGGTTGGCCAAAATTATTAATAATATGAGGAAGTGTGGCTGGATAGTTTATTGTTCACGAGAATAAATAGCACTGCTGCTTTCTTCTCAATAGTTGTTAAGAAGCAAATGATGTAATATTTACATAAAAGGCAGAAGTCACCACTTCAATAACTAGGCTAACATTCTGTAAAAGAAAAAGCAATTTTATTGTCTGAGGAAATAGGTGTGTAGTTAAAATTCATCCTGGCTTACCCAGTGCATGCCCATGGATAATGAAACTGCCTTTGCTCTGATTCTGGATGCAAATATCTCAGGAAGCAGAAGAGCTGGTACAGGGCCAGCGCCCAATGAAAAAGACAACACATAGCTGTTTTGGGTGAAAATAAAAAACAAGATATATTTGTCAGTGAAAGAAGCATAATCATTAAGCAAGTTATCCTGAAATTGAAATATTCTTTTAACTTGCTCTGGAATTTTTCACTTACAGGACTGTGCCAAGGACTGCAAGTGTTCCCGAATAAGGTGCAAGGACCTTCCACGTGAAGGATAAGGAAAGGAGTAACATTGAAGCGGCCTTTAGAACAATGGGGGGAAAATATATCATTCCCATATCAGATAAGTGGAACAAACAACATTGAGGGGAAAAAATGCAAGACAAAATAAATCAATGAAATGGTTTGAAATGTTAGACTGATCAAACAACACAAAAATACGGACTCAATTGAAGCAGGTTCTTCAGTGCCAGTTGATTACCATTTGTACATCACTTTCCAGGTGAGGAACACAAAAGACTTGAATTCACAAAGACACATGTACTATTTATAAAATAAGATATAGGTATCAAATTTATAGAAAGTACCTTATTCCCCCACCTAGGGAATACGGAGATTTCAAAATGGTACCATGAGTCACATATAGCAACCTCCAGGGTTAATACTCAAAGAGAACCAGGGAAGGTATGTAAATTTAAGAAGTCATTGTATGAATTAAAGTAGTCTGCTAGAGCAAGGTTTGAGAAATTTGCAGCAGTTGCAAAGAAGTTTGGTCTTCAGAGATGTAATATTATTCTTTCTTCTTTAGGCATTGTCAGAGTAAGAGGATTCGCTAGTTGTATATGTTCAATGACATTGGGGGGTTTTTTTTTTTTGGCTAGTCATGTCAATTTTTTTTTTTACTGGAAATGATGAGAGAGGCACTGGTGTTGTGAAGGCCTACACACAATAGAAATTTCGCTCCAAAAATATTGAAACTCACAAAAAAAGATATGTACTCTTTAAAATAAGCTATAGGTATCGCATTCATAGAAAATACCTTACCCTTACCTACAGAAGAGAATGGTGGAGATTTCCAAATGGTACCCTTAGTCTACATAGAGCAACCACTAGGGTCTTTACTCAATAGAGAATCAGGAAATGTATGTCTACTTAAGAAGTCATTGTATGAATTAGTCTGCTATAGAGTGGTTTGAGAAATTTGCTGCGGTTGTAAAGAAGTTTGGTCTTCAGAGATGTAACAATGGTTATTCTATCTTTGGGCATTTACTGAGTAAGAGGATGTGCTAGTTGTATTCAATGACAGTTTTTATTTTAATTGTCATGTCAATGACATTGTTACAACTCAAAATGGAGAGGGAGGACGGGGCTCCAATGCTTTGAAGGCCAACATACAGTAGAAATTTCACTACAAAGACCTTGAAAATCACAAAGCAACATGTGTACTCTTTCTTAAAGTAGGATATAGCTATCACATTTATAGAAAGTACCTTATCAGTCACCCCCACCTACAGAAGTGTAGAGATTTCCAAATGGTGTACCCTTAGTCTACATAGAGCAACCTCTAGGGTTTGTACTCAGAGAATCAGGAAATGTATTTAGACTTAGTAATCATTGTATGAATTAAACTAGTCTTCTAGAGGGTGATTCGAGAAAATTGCAGCGGCTGTAAAGGAGTTTGGTCTTCAAAGATGTAACAATGGTTATTCTATATTCTTTAGGCATTTTTTTAACCAGAGTAAGAGGATTTTCTAGTTGTCTATGTTCAGTAACATTTTTTTTTTTTTGCTAGTCATGTCAATGACATTGTTACAACTGGAAATGGTGAGAGGGGCACCAGTGCTGTGAAGGCCCACATACAGTAGAAATTTCACTACAAAAATCTTGAAAATCACAAAGAAACAAATGTACTTTTAAAAAAAAAAATAAGATATAGGTATTACATTCATAGAAAGTACCTTAACCCCCACCTATAGAAGAGAATGTTGAGATTTCCAAATGGTACCCTTTGTCTACATAGAGCAACCTCTAGGGTTTGTACTCAGAGAGAATCAGGAAATGTATTTAGACTTGATAAATCATTGTAAGAATTAATCTAGTCTTCTAGAGGGTGGTTTGAGAAAATTGCGGCGGCAGTAAAGGAGTTTGGTCTTCAGATATGTAATAATTGTTATTCCATCTTCTTTAGGCATTGTGACACTGTCAGAATAAGAGGATTTGTTAGTTGTATATGTTCAATGACATTGTTCCCCCCCCCCCCCCCCCCCTAATCATGTCACTCTGACGTTGTTACCATTGGAAACGATGAGAGAGACACCAATTGTGTGAAGGACCTACATAGAGTAGAAATTTCAGTCCAAAGATCTTGAAAATCGCTGATATTTTCTAGGTAGTGGGGTAGCAAGATCCAAGAAGAGAACTTATTTTTCTAGAGGAAATATGGTTTAGGTATGTTGGCAAAACTGGGATGTTAGGATGCAAGGAGTGAATACTTCAAAAGATTTAAATTTCAAGCTAATGCCAGATCATAGAGCGGCATTGCATGATCCAAGAAGGTATAAAAGACTAGTGAACTACTTAATAGTTATCTGACTACAACATTGTATACACAGTGAGTATTGTTACTCAGATTATGTCTGATCCCTCGACTAGTCATTAGGATATCAGCCCACTGACATTTTATTTTTGAAGAGTACCCTAGAGAAAGGTTGCTGATAATTATAGCCACACAACTGGATTTTGTGATGTTGACTAGGTAGGATCACCATCTGATGTTGTGTACTTATTGGAGATCATGTAACCTAAAAGAGTAATGCAGAATGTTGTGTCTAAATCAAGCACCCAGATAACCAAGCCCTGGCCCATGACACCTGTATGCTGACATGGATACGTCTTGTTAAGTTTGGTTATATAGAGTCTTCTTTATGAGACTACATCGTAGTAACCAAGTAGCTTCCTATATTGCATCTAATCCGGTGTTTCATGAGAAGAGAAGCACAGCAAGGTAGATTGTCATCTTGTTTAGGAGCAAGGTGGCGGATGAGAGAGTTACTGAGACAAGATTTGGAAAATCCACTAATCAATTGGTAAGAACGTTGCTTACAAAAACCGCTTGAAAATCACAAGCTGGACATGTATGATTTATATGCTCCAGCTTAAGTGTAGGGATAAGGAATAAATGAGATTGGCTTTTATGTAACTGTTAATACGAACACATACAGCACAAGATGGGTCACACACACACACACACACACACACACACACACACACACACACACACAGCCCTAACTTATTAACATTACAATAACTTATTATTGACCACGTAAGTAGTATCTTGCTAAGGTTTAACCAGACCTTTATCTTTATAACTGGAACTCATTCTGAAACTAATCTTCTTTTTTAAAGAATAGCTCATTGTGAATTTTATACAAAATTACACTAAATATACTGATTGGATCAAAACAGATATGCTATAAATCAGAACAACAGCTCATTCAACAAACATGAAAATTACAGGACTTAAAAATACACTCAAAACTCTAAACTGTGACGCGGTGGGAGAAATATAAAAATATGGTAACACATCTCTTGTCTTGCACTTTTTTTCATTTATTTTCTCCTTGCTTTTCTCTTTTCCCGTGTTTCAGGAACAATAATAATGCCTAATCTAGAACTAGACTTAAAAAGATTTTAAGTGCAGATAGGTCCATGGGTCTCACTGCTACAAACTTCTCACCTTTCGGTATATATGTCGTCAGGGCTCTTCAGTTTATAAATAAATTTGCTGAAGCGTGAAACCTTTTCTTTCCCCT
Organism: Agave tequilana; assembly: GCA_038442645.1. NCBI lineage: Eukaryota > Viridiplantae > Streptophyta > Magnoliopsida > Asparagales > Asparagaceae > Agave > Agave tequilana. The sequence goes on from JAVJIF010027428.1 coordinate 41,970, forward strand.
CACCTTAAGCATGGTTCTGGGTGGAACCATAAGACCTACTATGTGAAATGGTCGAAACAGCCAGTTTCAGACAAGATCTAAAATTGTGCTTCAAATTGTTATCAATAGATTTCAGTTGAAGACGAGCAGTCTTTCGATTCTCAGTTCAAGCTCTGAAACAAGCTAATAAAGAATAGTTCTGGCAGAAACAGCATAACCGATGTCAAATGACCAACAGGCTCGAAATCGCTACCAACGCATTTTTGGATGATACCTAAAACCATACTAGCAATTTTTACCAACAGAGAATATTGCAGGATTAGACTACCGCTGCTTATCATCAGTTCAAGCTCTATATGCAATGGAGAAATTACAAAGAGAAGAGAAGTTTATGCATCAATGAAGAAAACTCTAAATTAGGAACTGCATCAAAGATTAGGTAAAGATCCTACCATTCCAGTAAAGCTGGTGATCAAGAGGCTTTTCCTTCCTTGCTTGTCCATCAGGGATGATGCTACACAAGTTCCTATTCACATATAAAATATGTATAGATTATGTGAGAACAGAAGTTGGATATTTTTCCATTATAATGGAGTAGATTGATACAAGATAAGCTCACCCAAGACATTTGAAGCACCAACAAGGGCACTTGCTGCAACATCAGAAGCAATTCCAGCACTTCGAAACACAGATGTAGAGTAGTATACCACAGCATTTATTCCAGCTAGTTGCTGAAATAAGAACAATGCTGCCCCCACGCTAACAACTGCGGTTCAGAAAATGCGTCAGAAGCATAAATATCTTTTATCTTGTCTACATAAATGAACACAAAATTCACTCTAGAACTGGAAAGTGACAGAGTAAAATATATAAGATGCGAGTGGGTCCAATTTAATAACAAATTTATTCCAGAATTAAATGAAAGTAAATCTTGTCGATAATATTCCTTATGCAAGTCTCTCTTCCCCTACAAACATGTTTGTCACAACCTTCCTCGCCAAGCATACAGTAGCAGTCCCTGTGATAAGAGTAAGCATAACAAAAAGCCCAAGGCTATAAACCACCTCCTGTTAAGTTGCCATTATCTCTGGTCCAGTTCAGGAAAAAAATGACACAACCCTATTTGGACTTTGTGCTCAACATTTGATGAGAAATTTTTATATAATAATCATCTCATCGTTGTTCTAAAAAAAAGGAAAGTAATAATGGAAAATGGTTTTAAGGCTTTTTTTCTTTATTCTGCCTTTCTCTGGGAGGATGTTTCTAGGTTGGTGGGGAAAAGGGCGGTGGGGGTGGGCAGCTTCTTCATGATATTGTTTGAAATACAGGCTTTGTCACAATTTGTCTACTGGGATTCAATCAGGTAGATGAAGTTTTACACAACACAAGGATTACAACATAAGACAAATGTACAATTAGCCAGTCCAGAGTAGTTAGGTTTTAGAGGATATACGGCTTAACCCTAAATTCAAGTTGCTTCTCTTTATATAGATGAGAAATAAATAAGAAATTATAAGAAGAACCTTATATACTCTAATACTTTCTCTCAAGCTAAAGCATAGATTACAATCATGCCCACTTAGTGAAGGGACGACATAAAGATTTCCTAAACAAAAATTTTCTAAGCAAAGAAGAGAAATTGAGAAACACATAAATATTAAAATTACTGAAAACAACTACTAAATTGCTAATCATATGCCACCCTGCTGAAATATTGATATCAATGCTGAATTGCCAATCAAATCAAGTCGGATCTGAGTTGAATCCAATTAGGCGCGCAAGCCGCACAAAAAAACAAATATTCATCTTCTTAGCTAGGATTAAGATTTTAAAGATTCTCAAACTCAATAGAAGTGGAGGTTTTAAGGATTCTCAAACTCAGCACAATTGAGATTTTGAGAGATCATCAAACTCAATAATAGTGAAGGTTTTGAAAAATCCTCAAACTTAGTAGAAAGGTGATTTTCAGAGATCCTCAAACTTAGTAGTATAAATTATCAAATCCAAGTAGAATCAGATCAAATAAAACCCATAAATGCCTCCAGATCGCCCGAAACATAGAAAACAACTCTTAACACCAAAATCGAACTCCGATACACATGGATACAACCAAAACAATTTCAGTTGTCAGATCAACAGAACTTCAAATTGCAAAACTATTCATCAAAAATTTCCAGCGTTGCTTCACCCAAAAAAAAACCGACTCCATTTCTTCTGCAACCGTCAATGATGAACAGAGCAATCATTCTCAAGCAATCAATTGCAGATTTTGATGCGTTTCTGGAATCCTATCTACTGCCAAAATGTCTTTGCATCGACTTCTTCGCTGTTTACGCGAGATCAGGCGCTGATTCCACCGGATCTGTCGGTGGCACTGGGAAGCAATCTGCTGGTTGTTCTGCCTCTTCCAACAGGACGACCAGGATTGTCGGCTCTTTGTAACGCGGCTGAAGACAAAAGACAATCAGCTCACTCCCCTCGTGAAGTTGGTGAAGACAGCGGTGACGAAAGGGGGAGGTGGGACCCTCGGGGTAGCTAGTCAGGGTCAAATTCCGCCAATTTCCATATTAGACAGAACAAACACAATTTACTCAGTTTGCTTCAAAACGTGTTTCCACTACACTAACTCGCCCTATGATGCCATCCCCATTTAAGACCAGTACGACGTAAGCATAAGATGCTGCGCAAGAAGCATGAAATGTGTCAGACATGTTTGTTCATGTGCAAGACTAAAAGTGAGCTCGCTATTAATTCTTCACATGGGCACATTGGTCGGATCTCGAAAGATTGCTTTAAGCATCTATACTTTTCTGAAAGAATTTATGTGCCCCCCACACCCCCCCCCCCCCCCGGCGGGGACATCCTCATGTTCAGCGTGAAGGTGAAGAGTTTGGTTGTGATCACCTGAAGTTAAGAAAGAACCTTCTGTTTTCCCCCATATAGCAAGGCTGATATCTTTCAAATCCTTGTTGAAAATGATGAGAAGAAGAGATTATTCAAATGATTCTATCATGTCATGCAGGGATAAAGAGTTACGTTATCTCTTCTTCTTCGAGACGAAGCTTTGGCTGAGGGACTCCAGCATGCTGATGTGGTCCAGCACTCAGACATGTTGACGTGGTCCAGCACCCAGACATGCTGACGGGTCCACCCCCTGATGGGGGTCCATCCCCGTGCTGGAGGGGATGAGCTGCAGAATCCTTTTGGAGGGAATGGGGTGCATTCGCTTGCCATAGTAATTTTAGTTGGTTATATTGCTTATATCTTCTTTGGCTAGTTATCTTAGTTGTTGAAATTGTTGTTGGTCTTGTTGTTTGTTATGTTGTTGATACTACAGGTGTTTTCCCCTTTGGAAGGGATGGATGCATCCACCTGCCTAGTTATCGTAGTTATACTGCTGAGTCTTTTTTGGCTAGTTATTCTAGTTTTATCTTAGTTGTTGAACAAAAGAGAGAAAATTGTTTATCCTGAACAGTACTGTCACAGTACTATTCACGTGATCAGTAACCTTTTTCTCTGGATTCACATCACAATCAGATCTAAAAAAAAAAAGAAAAAGAAGAGATGGCTAGGATTTCTTAGGTGACGATTAAGGTTTGGTGGCGGCTAAGGTTAGAAAGTTGATAGATGGTGATGGAGGTGCACGTGGTGATGGAAGAGAGATCACTCCGATACCATATTAGGTTTTAGAGAATAAACAGTTTAACCCTAAATTGGGGTTGCCTCTCTTTATATAAATGTAGAACAAATAGAAAATTACAAGAATACCCTTACACTCTAATAAGAACATTTTTAAATACCTTTCCTGTAGCGTTTACTAAAAAGATCAAACCAACCAGCATCTTGTTCCGTAGAATCTTGGCCAACCGCTTTAAGTTCAAGCATAACCTCAGCAACTCTATCTTTCCCATAGAGTGTCTTTATTGCTGTTTCTGCTTGAGAAACTTTCCTTGCTGTAATGAAAAAAGATTTAAGAAATGAGAAAGTAATAAGCATGGCATCACAAAAAGTGACATGCAGTGATAAGTCCTAGATATACAAAATGATAAACAAAGGAATCTTTCATCAGGGAAAAAAACCTGAATGAGCCAACGAGGACTTTCTGGAGAAATTGCCATTCCTAATGCCAACAGTACAGAAGGCACAATCGCTACACCAAACATCGTCCTCCACCTGGAGGATGGACATAAACATGACTTGTTGCCAAAAGAAAGACATACATATAACTTAACCAATGAGCTACTAAATCAATTCAGAAGGCCATTTTGTCTTCATTCACAAGTCTCACTGGAATTGACATCGTAATCATTGCACAGATGTCTAACTTGCTTGCAAATACCGTTAAAGAGCAGCAAATGTATGTGGAATTTAACTTTATATGATATGTTAGAATATAAAAATATAAACCTCAACTCTCACCACAACTTAATAGAGTTTTGGTACACAATGCAGGGACTTCAACATGATATCAAAGCAGCCTAGATTCAACTCCCATCGAGCGCGCATTTAAAAAGCAGATTTAAAAACAAAAATTCTCCTTGCGCAAAATTCCCAGGTTTCAGACAATAAAAAGAGAGCTCGACAGGCCAATTAAACAGATTATGCAAGTGGGAAATGAAATTTTAGGTCCGTTTGGTAACAAGAGTTGGTATAAATCTCGCTTACTCTTGCCAAATGGAATAAGATGGGTAAGAGTTAAGAGGGTAATAATGGCTTTAAAGTTACTTAAAAAACCACTCAACTCTCCCCATCTGTAGAATTACTAATTTCACTAAAATTTTGGAATTATTCTTTCAATCTTTTCTCTCTATCTCAATTCGTAACTCTTGTTACTCTAACCAAACAACCAACAAAAATCTAATTCATAACTTTTATACTATTCATCTTTCAGAAATTATAACCCGTAAGTCTCCGACTCTTGTTGCCAAATGCAGCCCTAATATTATATACATCTAAACACACGCGCATTTTTTAAATATTAAAAATGTAAAAAAAATAATGAAAAACAGAAAAAACATTTAAGCTTTCTAAAGTTTCTAAAAATGATTAAACTTATTAAATTGTGACTATTCCAACAATCTAAACAGTAAATAATCATAACTCGTCCACAATATTAACCTGTCAATATAATAACAAAATCACAAACCAATATAAATAAGACTAAATAATAAAAAACCTATCTCGTCCACGAGCTCGACTCTGCTATTTGGTTTAGCCGTCTTTGTAATTTTGAGAGCGGCCTTTTGCTTGTTTTCTGAGTTTTGAGTGATGATTGAAGAGATTAAGACAACAGTTTTTTTTTTGTTTATATCTGGAAAGATTCTGATAGAAATTTAAATGATGACAACTTCTACAGTGAAAATGGGTTGTTGAGATTCATGTTACTGGGAGAGATAAGAATCACGACTTGACTGATGATCCCCCTGATGCAAGGACGCAAGTTTGGAGGCAGGACAATGCACTTCTTCTAGGACAGATCTTAAACATCATGGAGATGCATGTGCAGGATCTGAATCCACATTGCAGGACGGTAAAGGAGATGTGGATTTACTTAGACAGGTTGTATTCAGGAGGCAACAATCTGAGTCAAGTCTATGATATCATTCAAGTGCTATTCATGAGTAAACAGGAAAGTCGAATGTTGGCCTAGTTCTATGCCGACTTCAACAAACTTTTTAAAGAGATCAAGGAGATTTTTCCAATGAAAGTTGATGGGGAAAAAATGCATAAGATGTGGAACAAATTAATGGTCCTTGTTTTCTTTAAGAGTATTGCGTCCAGAGTTTTTGAAAGCTTGACTAAATGTCATTGGCAACTCTACCGTCAAGTTACTTGGAAATACATGCCACTTCTTACGTGAAGACTTCTTATGTGAAGTTCCTTCTGAGTCCAAGAATTCAACCATCCTGGAGACCCAGGATCATTCTGCTCTTACAGTTTAAGGCAAAACAACAGGAGGTAGAGAACGTGGGAGTGATTTTGGAGGTGGTCATGGGAGAGGCGGACGTGGTGGGCCTTCAGGAGGACGAATAGGAGAAGTGATATATTGTTATTGTTAGTTTAAATAAATAATAAGGTAATTGGGTTATTGGGTTTACATTACCCATAACCCAATACCTGTTTGTAATCTCTATATATTGAGATGAGATCTCTCTAATAAGCTATGATTTTTAGGGTTTTGTTTCTCTACATGGTATCAGAGCATCCAAACCCTAGCCATCTCTTTTTCCTTCCTCTTCTACGTTTTCTTTTTCTCCTCCAGATCCTAGAAAAATAAAACCCTAGCCTTCCTCTCCAAGGCTGCCGCATCTCCCACGTACCTCCTCCAAAGCTGTCGCATCTCCCCCGCACCTTCCCAAGGCCAGTCGGACCTCCACGCAAGGCCTGCTGAGGCTCAACAGAGCCTACCTGTTGCTGCCCAGGCTCAACAGAGCCTTGTCCAGGCTCAACAGAGCCTATCATGCTCAACAGAGCCTTGTTCAGGCTCAACTGCTCCTGAGGCATCCCTGAACCTCGCTAATGATCTATGAGGCTTCTAGTGCCTCCTGACTGCTGCTTTGAGTCCTGTTGCTGCCTCTCGAGTCCGTCACGAACTAGATCGGACTCTGCCAAGCCTTCCCAGGCTATTTCTGAGTCTATAGACTCTGCTAAGCCTTTCTAGCTATTTTTTTTTAGCTTCCTGCTTCGTGGTTATGATCTGCTCTGGCTTGTCTCTATGCCTAATCTGATCTACTCTGAATTTTAACTGCTCTTGTGTTTCCGTTCTGTCTGTCCTTGTCTCCCTCTGGCTACTAAATCAGGAATAATCTGATTTGCTTTCTGACTACTACTGCTTGCTTCTGGTATTTATCCTCGATTGGTTACAATGTCGAATGAAATGAATTCTTTCTCCACTCTGATTTCATCACTGATAGTTGTCCTCAAACTCCATCTACTCCTGCTTTATCTAGTTCTTCCACTTCATACTATCATAAGAGGAATATGATAGACTATGTCAACTAGAGTTCTCTTCGAACGATCATTCAGCAACTCATGTGTCCTCCTCAGGTATGCATGCCTATACTACCTCTCCTCAAAAGCCCTAAATTTTAGACCCAAGGGTCTCATCTCACATGACAGGTATTAAAGAAAAATTTATATCAGTAAACCTGTCAAATACCTATCCTTCTGTCAAAATTGTTGATGGTTCCCATTCACCTGTATTAGGCAATAGGGTTGGTCATGCTACTCCATCATTAACTTACTAATATCCTATATGTTCCAAAATTTCATGTCAGCCTCTTATCTATTAGTCAATTTACATAATAACTACAAAATTACCTTTTTTTCCTTCTCATTGTGTCTTTCAGGACCTGTCAACTGGAAGGAGGATTGGTTCAGGGCGTAAACGAGGCATGTACTATTTGGATGACAAAGTGACCCCTATTGGTTTGGTTGCATATCAACCTAACCCCGTTCTACTCTAGCACTGGCGCTAGGTTAATCCTTCGGAGCAAAAGCTTCGATCTGTCGTCTCTATTGATCTTCTATTTCTTTTTTAGAATGTTAGACTTGTGAGTTAGGCAAACATCATCATGCTACTTATCCAAGTCGAGCACTAGTCGTAGTAGACCTCCTTTTGAGTTAGTCTACTTTGATGTTTGGGGTCCCAGTCGTGTCCTTTCAATTAAAGATTTTTAGATATTTTCTACTCTTTGTTGATGACTTCTCTCGCATGACTTGGTTGTACTTACTAAAAGAGAGGTCAGAAGTTTCTAATGTCATTGAACTCTTCTTCAGTGAAATAAACAAATCAGTTTTCTACTTCAATTTGTGTGTTTCGGACCGACAATGCCTTGAAGTATGTAAAAATGATGTGTCTATCTTTTGTTCGCAAAATGAGATTATTCGCCAAACATCCTGCTCTTATATATCCCAACAAAATGGAATTGTTGAATGCAAACATAGACATATTCTGGATGTTGCTAGGACCATAACGTTTCATATGCATGTTCCCAAAATATTTATGGTTTGGTGCTGTATTAAGTGCTTGTCATCTGATTATTAGGATGCCCTCATCTGACCTTGCTGGAAAATTCGATTCACTTGTCTCCACCCTCACAAAAGTGTCTTCTCCATGACTTCACGGGTGTTTAGTTGTACTTGTTTTGTCCAGGACTTATCTCCTGGGTTAGACAAATTGTCTCCTAGATCTATCAAATGTGTTATTATTGGATATTCCCAAACTCAAAAAGGATACTGATGTTACAATCCCGAAAAGTATTTCGTGTCTATCGACGTCACGTTCTTTGAGTCTGTTCCATATTTCTCTCCACTGGTTCCTGGTACTGCATTCGCGTCTGTTCTCCTTCCACTGTCTGTGCCCTTACATGCACCTACTTCTGCCCATCAGTGCCACCAGGAGACACTTCAAAGCCACATGAATCAACGCCAGTATGAGAGCTCGTTAAAGATTTCTGATCGTCTACACTCATCACCAAAAATTTCGTGCCTCTGAATTGGTTCCGGACAACCCCTCTGGTAAACGGTCTTATTCAACCATCAGCAGCTCCCTCTGATCTTGATATTCCCCTTGCCTACTAAAAAGGTATACGGTCTTACACTGATCATCCTATTTCAAATTGTGTTTTCTATGATCATCTTAACCCAAAGTTTCGTCAGTTTGCTCTATCCTTGTCTTTTGCGTCTATACCCAAGTCTTGTGAGGAGGCATTATTGGTGCATGCCTGGAAGCAGACCATGAATGAGGAAATGGATACTCTTATTTCTCGAGGAACTTGGAAGTTGGTGTTGGCACCCACAGATATTGTTATTGTGGGATGTCGTTAGGTCTATACTTTAAAGTACCGCCCAGATGGATCAGTGGATCACTATAAGGCCAGACTCGTGGCCAAAGCTTATACTCAGACGTATGGCATAAATTATTTTGAAACGTTCTCGCCCGTGGCCCGAATGAATTCTATCAGGATCATATTCTCTATTGTTGTTAACTTGTCATGGCCCTTGTGCCAACTGGATGTCAAGAATGCCTTCTTATATGGTGACCTTCAAAAGGAAGTGTATATGAAGTAACATCCAGGTCATGTTGCTAAGGGAGAGAATAAAGTCTATTATCTCAAAAAGGCTATATATGGTCTCAAGAAGAGTCCAAGGGCATGGTTTAAGAAATTCAGCATTATCATCTCTGGCATTGATTTTCACCGATGTCACTCAGATCACTCTGTCTTCATTCGGCACACAAAGTCTGGTATTGCAGTTCTGGTGGTGTATGTTGATGATATTTTCCTGACGGGCAGTGATCCTGGAGGGCTAATGGAGACAAAGGAGTATTTTAAGTGTCATTTGTGACCAAGGATATGGGGAAGCTTAATACTTTCTAGGAATTGAAATTGTGCATCAAAACATAGTATACTTCTTCTCGACGAAAGTAAGCTCTGCATCTTCTGGAGACAGGATCTTTGGAGTGCAAACCTGCTACCACTCTAATGGAAGCCAATGTGAACTTATGGTTTGATGACAATCACCCACTTAATGATCCAAAAAATGTATAAGAGATTGATTGGGAAGTTGATTTATCTGACAGTTACTAGACTAGATATAATATTTGTTGTTGGTGCACTAAGTTCATGCATGAACTTAGAGAGGCTCATTGGTCAGCTACACTAAGAATTTTGGCTTATATTAAGAGTTGTCCAGGGAAAAATCTGGTGTATAAGAAGTATGGACATGTACATGTCTCTGGATACCCTGATTCAAGATGCTGGTGACAGAGGAGATAGAAATTCTACTAGTGATATTGTACCTTTGTTGGAGAAAATCTTGTGACTTAGAGGAAGAAGCAAGATGCGGTATCTTGCTCAAGTGCAAAAGCTAAGTATAGAGCTATGACTTACACTGCATGTGAGATGGTTTGGCTTAAAAATCTATTGATGGAGCTGGGTTTTAAACTGGACTCATGCCTATGTATTGTGATAACTAGTCTGCTATCTACATTGCCCAGAATCATGTATTTCATGAGAGAACCAAGCACATTGAGGTCGACTGTCATTTTGTTGAGATGCATAGACCAAAAAGGTGGTTGTTTTCTGGTTCATACCTTCTATGCAGCTTTAAAATGGAATAGCGCAACAGAAATTTTATGCGATCGTAACATTCCGTTATGGCTGGAGGAAAAGTTTTATCGGACTGCTATTAAGCTAGCTTTATTATATGGACAGAATGTTGCGCTATAAAGAGATATCATACCCAGAAGATGTGTGTAGCAGAGATGTGCATGTTTCGTTGGAAGTGTGGTAACACGAAGAGAGATAAGGTGAGAAATGAGGATATTCGTATTAAGATAGGTGTAGCCCCTATAGAAGAGAAAATGAGAGAAAATCACCTACGATGGTTTGGTCATGAGCGATGTAAACCTACAGATGCGTCAGTCCGATGAGTAGAGCATATCAAATTAGGGCAAGTTAAAAGAGCGCAAGGGAGACTAAAAAAACATGAATGAAGGTGATACGACAAGAAATATAGGCTAAAGGTCTTAGTGAAGGCATATTGCTCGATAGGAATTAGTGGAGAAAGCCGATCCGTACCCAATTCGGCGTAATTCTCTTCTGGTTCATCTAGCCTACCCCAAATACTTGGGATAAATGGCTTGGTTGTTGTTATTGTTGTACCTTCGATGCAGCTAGCAGACATTCTTACCAAAGTTGTCTCACCCCAGGAATTTTCTAATTTATGTAACAAGCTAGGCATGTTAGATATTTATGCTCCAACTTGAGAGGGTGTTCGTTCAGATAAATAATAAGGTAATTAGGTTATTGAGTTTACATTACTCATAACCCAATACTTATTTGTAATCTCTATATATTGAGATAAGATCTATCTAATAAACTATAATTTCTAGGGTTTTGTTTCTCTAGCTATTATTATAAGAAGTCAGGTCACAACAAATACAATTGCCTACTACTCCAAGTAGATGTTTCAATCTACTCATATAAATAATAAGGTAATTGGGTTATTGAGTTTACATTACTCATAACCCAATACCTATTTGTAATCTCTATATATTGAGATAAGATCTATCTAATAAACTATGATTTCTAGGGTTTTGTTTCTCTAGCTATTATTATAAGAAGTCAGGTCATAACAAATACAATTGCCTACTACTCCAAGTAGCTGTTTCATCTACTCATATAGCTACAGTCCAGGTCGAGCAATCTGATAGCAAAAGTCCCATCAGTAAGGAGCAGGTGAAGGAGCAGTTTTATCAGATATTCCAATAATTTCAGAGATCATCCATTCTGTCTTCTTTCACAACCACTTTGGCTCGGCAGGTAATTCCACTGCTTTTTTTTACTTCAACTACTTCTACTTAGATTATAAATTCAGGAGCTTCTAATCACATAAATGGAAATAAAAGTATTATGATATCTCTTGATTCTACATGTTCTCTTTGTTATGCTAGCTGATGGTTCTACTCATGGTTCACAGTCTACATGTTCTCTTTGTTATGCTAATTGAGACGGATCGGTCTCGGTGACTCGGATCGGTATCGGGCGATACGCGCAAAACGCTACATAGAAAGCTAAAAAATTCTGAAAAAATCACGATAAATCTTAAAAAAATGTAGACATCCACATTCATGTATCACATGTCCAAAATATATCACCTAACACACTAAACATAAAGCGAAAGTATAAATACACGCGTCGTCGGTAGAAGCATATCAAAATACATGCACAATATAGTAAATTGAACAAACTACATTCATAAATACATGCTAATGTAGTTATTTTCACATTGAATTGCGATGAGGCACAAAATTATCATCATAATGCCGAATCGACCGAGTCAATTCCGATTCTCGGCCTAGTCAGTCTCCTCTGAGTTGAGTCGACCGACTCGTGACTCGGACTCGTCTCGGAGTGGGCCGAGACGGATACGACTCGGCCGACTCGTCTCCGACTCGGCCGAGTCTTTGAACCATGGTTCTACTTCTTCTGTTCAAGGCATAGTACTTACCAATGCTACACCTCTATCTCTATCATCTATGCTTTATGTTTCAAATTTTTCTTTCAGTTTATTATCAGCTAGAAAATTTACTAGAGCATTAAATTGTTTGGTAAAATTATATCCTATATTTTGTGAATTTCAGGAACTTGGAACAAAGAAGATGATTAGCACCGAATATGAGAGACGAATTCTATTACCTGGACTTGGTCTCCAAACCAATGGAATGCTCTACTTCAGTTTCACTTTTTGATCATCACTGTCAGTTAAGTCATCTCTCTTTATCGGTTTTAAATGTTTTAGTTCTTGAGTCTAGTAAAACTGAGTCTTTAGATTGTGAGTCTCGTCAACTAAGGAAGCATAATTGAATGTCTTATCCTAATCGCCCATTTAATTTGGATCATTCAAATGTATAGGGTCTATGTTCAATAAAATTCAAATTTGATTTTCAGTATTTCATTACTTTTGTGGATGATTACTCGCATGTTACTTGGCTTTATCTTATGAAATCTAGTTCTCAGATCTTTCTATATTTCAAAATTTTTGTTTTAATATTAAACCCAATTTAATACTTCTGTGAAAATCTTAAGATCTGATAATGCTGAGTATTTAGTTTGTTTTATACAAATTTTATGACCGAGAATGACATTAATCAATCATCATGTGCATACACTCAACAAAATAGTGTAGTTGAACGTAAAAACCGTCATTTACTTGAAACTACTTGCACATTGCTTATCCATAGGAAAGTTCCTAAATACTTTTAGAGTGATGCAGTTTTTACAGCATGTTATTTAATTGAATTCCTTCTTCTGTTTTGCAAAATTAAATCTCATATCCGATATTATGTCCCCAAAATAATTTATTTTCCATGCCGCCAAAATTTTTAAGTGTACGTGTTTTGTTCAGAATAATAATCCTCGTAAAACAAATAGGATTCTCGTGCCCAAATGTATATTCTTGGATCAAAAAAAAAAGATATTTGTGTTATTGTCCTTCACTGGATAGTTTTCTTGTTTCAGTTCTTGTCACATTTTTAGTCTAAATCTGAGTTTGATAGTGAGCCTTCCCTTAGAGTCCGAGGATGACAGTATGTTTGTCCTTATTTAGGATCCACCAGTTGTGCATACTCTATCATTAGTTGATAGAGATCTAAGTACATTGTCACTTGTTAATGGAGAACAAAACGCCCATCACTGGTTAGTTATGTAGCACGGACATTTCTATCATGGAGTTGTGTCGTGTCCGAAACGTGTCTGACATGCGTGTCAGACACACATGTCATGTGTATTTTTAAGAATTTGTCACATGTCCACGTGTCGTGTCTATTTCAACATTGATGTGTCTGTGCAACATAGCTAGTTATAATCAATCAGAACGTACTTCCACTGCACATGTGCCAACATCTTCTATTGTTTCGATTTTCGAATCACAAACTGGTAAGAATATATCTTCATTCCTCTCTAGTGATGCTACTACTGATTGTGACACAGACTCTGATGATGATCTTCCCATTACTCTTAGCAAGAGTAAATGTACTTACACATCTCACCCTATTTCTCGTTTTGTATCTTATTCACACTTGTTTCCCTCCTCCTTCCATGCCTTTATTTTTTTCTATGGACTCATATTTTGTTCTCAAGTTTGTGTCAAAAGCCTTGTCTATCCCAGGATGAAGAATACTATAAAGGAAAAATGTTGGCTCTAGAACAGAATGTCACCTGGGATCTTGGTGTTCTTTCTCCTGAGAAGAAAGCAATTAGATGTTGATGGGCATACA
>JAVJIF010027429.1:0-55129 GCA_038442645.1 Agave tequilana
AAATCACCTAGAGGGGGGGGTGAATAGGTGATTATGCTAATCTAAGGCCAATTTAAAAATTATGAAGCAAATGCAATGAGATGAATGAATGAATATGGCAATAGCAATCAAAACACTAAGTAATAGCAATGGAAAGTAAACCAATCGCAAACACAAAGATATGTTATCGAGGTTCGAGCACCCAGCTCTACTCCCCTCCCCGCCTTCCCAGAAGGATTCTAGCTACTTTCACTATCACAAAGATCAATTACAAATGGAGTACCCAACTCCTACAATTTCAGCACAATACAATTTCTAAGTAATCAAAAGATCACAAACTCTCTCTTTCAAATATCTCTTCCCTTACAAAGGTCCTTAGAGAATATTGAGAGGAATGAAGCTCTTGTGTAAGTGAAGAAAGAAAATCAAATTCAGAGAGTATATCAAGAACACTTCTGAAAATGAATGAGAAATATCAGCACAAAAACAAGAAACAAGCTCTTTTGAAATATCCCAAACTTTTGAATTTTCTCTTGAATAATTGTTGTAAAGACTCTCCCCAAACACCCTATTTATAGGAGAGGGCTAGGGTTTAGGGTTAGGAATTAATTACTGAAGATTAGGAAGTAATTAGTTCCAAATATACCCTCCAACGGATATTTAATTTCAAAAATCAAGTTAAAACAGATTAAAATATGCCCGTTTTTACTGTTCAACGGCCATATCGGTCGACTGGCCCGGTCGACCGATAGTTCAAAAATTTGACCGTTATGAACTATCGTCGACTGGTACAGTCGACTGCTCCTGACTGAGACTCAAACATGTACCGGTCGACTATCGGTAGATAGCCGGTCGACCGAAAAGATAAAAGATAAACTATCGGTCGAAGGCCGGTAGACCACCGGTCGACTGGTAAGATACAGAGAGCAAACTAAAAACTTCGGTCGACTACCGGTAGCCTACCGGTCGACCGACAGACGTGCACACGGATACGTGCACTCTGCCAGATCTTCGGTCGACTGGTGGTATATTGCCGGTCGACCGGCTCAGGTCAAAAATTGAAATAGAAAGGGAATTTGAGAGGAAAAATATTTGATCAAAACTATTTTGAACAGGAAATCAGTATACAACATAAAACAGATTTGTAGAAGGAAGAATTAGTGTTAAAGTATTTTTGTATATTTTATGAGGAATAAACTTGGAAATAGCATACGCGTGAAAACGTGTGTGTTTGATCTTCAAACCTACTCTCTATTCTTTAACATGCTATAAAGCTATAAACAAAACCTAAGGACCTCTGAAGCAATCTTTGAGCCATCCAATGCCTTGCAAGTGCCTTCTCTTCTATGATCCTTCCTTGATGTGCAATTTGCCTTCATTGCTATATGGAACTTAGAAGTTTTTGCAAAAGCGAAGCGAATGAGCTCTAAACATGGTACAAAACCTGAAATGCATCTTGATCAAATCATTAGTACCAAATAGCACTTATTTGGTTTGTTATCATCAAAACACAAAACAATGGAGAGTGTAACCTCTTGGGCCAACAATCTCCCCCTTTTTGATGATGACAAAACAAATAGGCTATTTACAAAAATATGGGGAGGAGAAAACTCCCCCTCAAATTATGCTATATTTAAACATTATAAATATGCTCTAGATACCAATAATTGAAATGATAAAAAGAAATGATGCACCAATTATTGAAATCAACAATACAATACAAATGAAACTTTAAAACTTGTACTTGATACCAAAAACACCAAAAATCAAAAATTTGCTCCTTGATACCAATTTAAACTTAAATCATAGAGATTCAAAAAAAAAAAACATAAAAACTCATAAAACCTACATAAAACTCATAAATTCATATGGAACCAAGACCAAATGAACTTATTTTTGTACATGTAACTTATTCTCCCCCTTTTTGTCATACATCAAAAAGGGTATGAAAAACATGTTTAATCAATAATACACATATTTAATTCTCCACAAATAAACGAAAATCTAGCAAAATCAAGTGGTTTTGTAAAAATATCGGCTAGTTGAAAATCGGTGGAAACATAATCAATATCAATATCACCTTTCTCAAAATGATCTCTAAGAAAGTGATATCTAATCTCAATGTGCTTGGTCTTACTATGTGATTTGCATTTTTAGTTAAATGAATAGTACTAGTATTATCACAAAATATTTTAATATTTTTATAATGCAAATCATAATCAAGGAGAGTATGTTTCATCCAAAGGACTTGTGCACAACAAGCCCCCGCGGCAACATACTCCGCCTCGGCGGTTGATAGAGCTACGGAATTTTGCTTCCTAGAGGACCATGAAACAAGACAATTACCGAGAAATTGACATGTCCCACTAGTACTCTTTCTATCTACTCTACAACCTGCATAGTCGGCGTCCGAATAACTAATCATAGAAAAATCTATAGTTTTCGGATACCAAAGACCTAATCCAATCGTTCCCTTAACATATCGAATAATGCGTTTTACGGCAATTAAATGAGATTCTTTGGGACATGATTGAAATCTAGCACAAAGACACACACTAAACATGATATCCGGCCTACTTGCCGTTAAATATAAAAGACTACCTATCATGCTTCTAAACAATTTAATATCAACATTTTTACCTTGTTCGTCCTTATCAAGCTTGGTTGTAGTTGCCATGGGAGTGTTGCAAGTTTTAGCGTCTTCAAGTCCAAACCTCTTCACGAGTTCCTTTGCATATTTGGCTTGGCTAATGAAGTTCCCATCTTGCAATTGCTTGACTTGGAGTCCAAGGAAGAAGTTGAGTTCACCCATGGAGGACATTTCAAATTCTTGTTGCATTACCTTTTCAAAATCCTTGCATAAAACTTCATTAGTAGAACCGAAAATTATATCATCAACATAAATTTGGACAATCAAAATATCATTATCAACATGCTTAGTGAATAGAGTAGTGTCTACTTTGCCTTTAATAAAATTGTTTGAAATAAGAAAACTTGAAAGCCTTTCATACCAAGCTCTTGGAGCTTGTTTCAAACCATATAAAGCCTTATCGAGTTTGAAAACAAAATCGGGATGAACATGATCAACAAAACCGGGAGGTTGAGCAACAAAACTTCTTCATTAAGAATCCATTTAAAATGCACTTTTTACATCCATTTGAAAAAGTTTGAAATTTTTAAAAGATGCATAAGCTAGTGTTATCCGTATGGCTTCAAGCCGTGCTACGGGTGCAAAGGATTCCTCAAAGTCGATTCCCTCAATTTGAGTGTAACCTTGGGCCACTAACCTAGCTTTATTCCTAATGACATTTCCGGACTCATCCAACTTATTCCTAAAGATCCACTTAGTACCAATTATTGGTCTATCGTGGGGCTTAGGAACAAGGTGCCAAACTTGGTTGCGCTCAAATTGATTGAGTTCCTCTTGCATGGCAAGCAACCAATATGGGTCCGTCTCGGCTTCGAGAATGCCTTTGGGTTCTACATGAGAAATGAAAGCAAAGTTACCACATATGTCATGGAGTTTGGAGCGCGTTGTGACTCCTTTGGAAGCATCACCCAAAATGAGCTCCTTCGGATGATTTGTAGCGTATCTCCAAGCTTTGGGAAGTGGTTGCGCACTTTCCTCATTATCCTTTTGAACTTCACCTAAAGGTTCTTGCTTATCTTCTTGCGCGGGTGAGTCCTTCAAGGATAGTTTCTCCAAGCTTTCACCTAATGGTTCAAACTCTACAACATTCTCAACACACACATTAGATTCTTCAAACTTAACATGCATGGTTTCTTCAATAGTAAGTGAAGATCTAATGAAAACTCTATATGCTTTGCTAGTAGAGGAATATCCTACAAAGATAGCCTCATAAGCTTTAGCATCAAATTTACCCAAATTCTCTTTAGTGTTCAAAACAAAACATTTGCATCCAAAAACTTTGAAATAGGAAACATTTGGTTTTCTAAAATGATACATTTCAAAAGAAGTTTTCGAAGAATTTTTGCATAAATAAATACGATTCGATATATAGCATGCGGTGTTTACGGCCTCGGCCCATAAATATTGAGGGAGGTCGTATTCACTTATCATTGTCCTAGCCATCTCTTGAAGTGTTCTATTTTTCCTTTCTACAACTCCATTTTGTTGTGGAGTTCTAGGACAAGACATTTCATGCTTAATTCCCTTTTCATCACAATAAGTTATGAAGAGTTGGTTAACAAACTCACCACCTCTATCACTCCTTATTCTCAAAATCGGAAAACCTTTCTCTTTTTCAACTCTTTTTCTAAAAATCTTAAAGTGAGAAAAAGTTTGATCTTTATTTTGCAAAAAGAAAACCCAAGTAAATCGAGAGAAATCATCAACTAAAACAAATGCAAATCTACTTCCATTTAAGCTTTTAGTTTTAGTTGGTCCAAATAAATCCATATGAATTAATTCTAGAGGTCTAGTTGACATGATATCCTTGATTGGTTTAAAGGAAGACTTGGTTTGTTTCCCAAGTTGGCACGCACTACAAATGCGGTCTTTCTCAAAACTCAAGCAAGGAATACCTTCACCAATTCCTTTGAATTAATTCTAAAAAGATGTTCAAAAGAAGCATGTCCTAATCTTCTATGCCAAAGCCATGAATTTTCATCAAAAGCATTTAAACACTTAGTAGAACACTCTACATTAAGCATGTCAATTATATAAACATTGTCATCACGAAAACCGGTCAAAATACAATCATTTGATTTAATATCAAAAATCTTGCAAGAAGTATCATCAAAACAACTTTAAGACCACGATCACAAAATTGACTAATACTAAGTAAATTATGCTTTAAACCATCAACTAAAACAACATTCTCTATTATAGGAGATGTACCAATTTGGATATTACCGATACCAATTATCTTGCCTTTGGAATCATCCCCGAAGGTGACGGAGCCACCTTCCATGTACCTTGATAGGGTTGTGAAGTTGTTGATATCCCATGTCATGTGCCTCGAACAACCACTATCAAGGTACCACCGCTCCCTACGTCTTGGAGCCTTGGTGTGTACCTACATCAAACATTTTAGGACTTGATTTTGGTACCCACATTTTCTTGGGTCCATGAGGGTTAGAACCATTAACCCAAACAAGATTATTTGAGCTATGCAATTTATCATAACAAAATTTTGCTAAATGTCCATTTTTGCCACAATATGTGCATCTATACACTCTACCATATTTAAATGCATAATGAGTGTGTGTTTTGTGAGCATTGGCATTGTGAGCATGAAAAGATTTAGCATGAGAAGCATTAGAAGTATGAGCATGTGGAATCTTATCATGAGAAACTTTAGCATGAGATGTATGCTTTTTGGAAAATTTTTCTTCAAGTTTCTTTTTATTAAAAGCACAATCTTTTAAACTTTTTCAAAATCACTCATTTTAGCTTTAAAAGAAGAAATTTCATTATTATCAACAATAGGGGTTTTACCTTTACAAGAAATCTTATAAGAATGAAATTCATTTTGAATGGAAATAAGATTAGAAGAAAGATCCTCTTTTTCTTGTGAAATCAAAGCAAGTTGAGATTTAAGAAAAGCAACTTCTTTTGTAGTTTAAAACACTCCATTTTCTTGTTATCATAAGTTTCGGAAAGTTCTACAAAAGCATGCACTAGAACTTCCTTACTTAAATCATCATCATTATCATCTATAGATTCAAGAGTTTGAGGGGTTACCTTGGGTGTTTTGCCATGAAACACATTTTGCGGTGTCCGCCTTTTTCTCATCTTCGGACTCGCTTTCCGAATCCCAAGTAGCCTTGTAAGCCTTCTTTTCGTCTTGCTTTCTTGGCTTGAAGGAGGAAGTCATTTTCTTCTTGAATTCCGGGCAATCGGCCATGATGTGTCCGGGCTTGCGGCAATTGTAGCAAATGATCTTTCGCTCCTCTTTACCTTCAAACTTTCTCCGGAAATTTTGCTTGTTCTTCCGGTACATCCTCTTGATGTTGCGCACGAGGAGGGAGAGCTCCTCATCTTCTTCTTCATCTTCATCTTCGTCTTCAATGGTGGAGGAAGAAGACTTGAAAGCGATAGACTTCTTCTTTGTTGGAGCCGCCTCTTCTCTTGCTTTCTTCTCCATCTCATAGGTTTTGAGGTTCCCTATGAGACTTATGATGTCCATCTCGTCTTTGTCGTTCAATTCCTTCAAGGTAGTAGACTTGATCTCCCAAGATGGAGGAAGAGCCCGTATCACCTTGCGT
Source organism: Agave tequilana (assembly GCA_038442645.1). Lineage (NCBI taxonomy): Eukaryota > Viridiplantae > Streptophyta > Magnoliopsida > Asparagales > Asparagaceae > Agave > Agave tequilana. The sequence goes on from JAVJIF010027429.1 coordinate 6,211, forward strand.
ACCTTTTGGTCGTTGGAGATGATGTCACCTAATGAAGAAAGACCATTAGTGATTTTTGTGAAACGAGTAATCATGCAATCAATTGTTTCATCATCTAGCATCTTAAATGATTCATATTGAGACCGCAAGAGATCTACTTTTGGCTCTCTTGACTTGTGAGGTCCCTTCATGCGTGACCAATAAGTGTTGCCATCTCATAGGCGGATTGGCAATGAATAACACGTGTAAGGTCGTCCTCATTCAAGGCGGTAAGAAGGGAGTTTTGGGCTTTTGAGTTAGCCTCATACATCTTAAAGTCAAGGTCGGTCCAAGTGCCCTCATCACCATCGGGTGCCTCATAGGGTTTGGTCAAGGATTTGGCAACTAAGCTACCTAGTGATTGCAAAAATATAGTCATCCTAACCTTCCAAATAGGGAAATTAAGGCCATCAAATTTAGGTGGGGATTTAATGTTGTCGGCCATGTTTACTAGTGTGTGTATGGATGAATGAAAATGTTGATTAGCAATATTTTAGGATCTCTCTAAGGATGTTAAGCCAACCTAGAGTCCAAGCTCTGATACCAATTGAAAATCACCTAGAGGGGGGGTGAATAGGTGATTATGCTAATCTAAGGCCAATTTAAAAATTATGAAGCAAATGCAATGAGATGAATGGAATATGGCAATAGCAATCAAAACACTAAGTAATAGCAATGGAAAGTAAACTAATCGCAAACACAAAGATATGTTATCGAGGTTCGAGCACCCAGCTCTACTCCCCGCCTTCCCCAGAAGGATTCTAGCTACTTTCACTATCACAAAGATCAATTACAAATGGAGTACCCAACTCCTACAATTTCAGCACAATACAATTTCTAAGTAATCAAAAGATCACAAACTCTCTCTTTCAAATATCTCTTCCCTTACAAAGGTCCTTAGAGAATATTGAGAAGGAATGAAGCTCTTGTGTAAGTGAAGAAAGAAAATCAAATTCAGAGAGTATATCAAGAACACTTCTGAAAATGAATGAGAATATCAGCACAAAAACAAGAAACAAGCTCTTTTGAAATATCCCAAACTTTTGAATTTTCTCTTGAATAATTGTTGTAAAGAAACTCTCCCCAAACCCCCTATTTATAGGAGAGGGCTAGGGTTTAGGGTTAGGAATTAATTACTGAAGATTAGGAAGTAATTAGTTCCAAATATACCCTCCAACGGATATTTAATTTCAAAAATCAAGTTAAAACAGATTAAAAATATGCCCGTTTTACTGTTCAACGGCCATATCGGTCGACTGGCCCGGTCGACCGATAGTTCAAAAATTTGACCGTTATGAACTATCGGTCGACTGGTACAGTCGACTGCTCCTGACTGAGACTCAAACATGTACCGGTCGACTATCGGTAGATAGCCGGTCGACCGAAAAGATAAAAAGATAAACTATCGGTCGAAGGCCGGTAGACCACCGGTCGACTGGTAAGATACAGAGAGCAAACTAAAAACTAAAACTTCGGTCGACTACCGGTAGCCTACCGGTCGACCGACAGACGTGCACACGGATACGTGCACTCTGCCAGATCTTCGGTCGACTGGTGGTATATTGCCGGTCGACCGGCTCAGGTCAAAAATTGAAATAGAAAGGGAATTTTGAGAGGAAAAATATTTTGATCAAAACTATTTTGAACAGGAAATCAGTATACAACATAAAAACAGATTTGTAGAAGGAAGAATTAGTGTTAAAGTATTTTTGTATATTTTATGAGGAATAAACTTGGAAATAGCATACGCGTGAAAACGTGTGTGTTTGAGCTTCAAACCTACTCTCTATTCTTTAACATGCTATAAAGCTATAAAACAAACCTAAGGACCTCTGAAGCAATCTTTGAGCCATCCAATGCCTTGCAAGTGCCTTCTCTTCTATGATCCTTCCTTGATGTGCAATTTGCCTTCATTGCTATATGGAACTTAGAAGTTTTTGCAAAAGCGAAGCGAATGAGCTCTAAACATGGTACAAAACCTGAAATGCATCTTGATCAAATCATTAGTACCAAATAGCACTTATTTGGTTTGTTATCATCAAAACACAAAACAATGGAGAGTGTAACCTCTTGGGCCAACAGCTGGGACGACCATGAATTCACCGCAATTCCATCGTTCCCTCTACTCTCCACCAAGTCATGAAATACATTAACGAGAGTGGACAGGTCCGAACGTTGATTGCCGAAAGGCATCCGTTTAAAGGGGTTGAAAATTATTTCACGGACTCCCTCTTATATCAGAATCCGGAGGAGACTAATGAAACCCCACAACCAGAGGAGCCAGACTCTGGTAATGAAGCTGACATTGAGCCTGAGAAAGAAGAGTGCCTGTGGGAGTTGGAGCCCATTGTAAAGAACACTAATAAGCTCGATGTTGATAACGCCACCGACGATGCGGGTGGTTGGTACATTAATGAAGATTTAGATTTTGCGTATTTTCCTGTGTATGTTTCCGATTCAATACCGTCGGATACCACTACCGACGTGGACGATGACCTCTGGTCGGCAATAGATGCTTTGACATCTTTGCATGTACCGTGAAATCATCCTTCGGGACATACCAAGATAATGGTGACGCGCAAGAGTCTGTATTCATGGTTCCAGCCAGACGAAAAGGCCAAAGACCAATACTTTTTGGGCGAATCGCGTCTGAACCAATGCCCCACGAAGAATCGGAAGGTGAGGATGAATCCCCTCAGTTCGATCATTATGAACCGAAAACGCTCAAGATGATGAAGCGCATGGGGTATGATCTAACCAACAGGCCTGGGTTAAACTTCGGAAAAGGAAGAAGAACACTGCTTCGATCCTTTGTACCGAAAGGGAAAACCCCTGATTACTATCATCAGACGCGCCGGGGGTTGGGCTATATATCAACCCCAGTGCCATCAGCCTCTGATTCGGAGAGACTGTCAAGTCATGACTGCTCATCAGACACGTCGTCATGGGAATCAGATGTCAGTGTCGGCAACATCTTCAAAGGGCTTTCAGTAAACATGGTTTCGACAAGCCATATGGAGGATGAAGATGAAGAAATGATCCAATCTGATACAGACCCTTGGATCAGACATTTGAATGCTCTTTGGGACATCCGCTTTGAACAGCGTGAGCCACCCACAGAAGACAAGGTTGTTCAAGTCAACCTAGGAGATGAAGCCAATCCTAAACCCATCTTCATAAGTGACGGCCTGTCACCTTCGGAGAAGAAGGATTTAATATCTCTTGTACAAGAGTATATAGATGTCTTCGCCTGGAATTATGAGGACATGCCTGGACTTGATCCTCAAGTGGCTATGCATCGCCTCAACATCAATCCGGACATGAAGCCTGTTAAACAACAGCAGCGACGGTTCCGTCCAGAGATAATGGAGGCAATTCAATCAGAAGTTAGAAAGCTCATCGATTCCGGCTTCATCCGGGAAGAACAACATCCCGACTGGGTAGCCAACATCGTCCCCGTCGCCAAGAAGAACGGGAAGATCCGGATCTGCATCGACTTCCGTGATCTAAACGAGGCCTGCCCCAAAGACGAATTCCCATTGCCAATCACAGATGTCATGATTGACAATACTTGTGGATTCGAGCGAATGTCCTTTATGGACGGGTTCTCAGGATATAATCAAATCAAGATGTATCCCGATGACGAAAAGCACACCTCCTTCAGGACACCTCTAGGGGTATATTGCTACACCCGTCATGCCCTTCGGTCTGAAAAATGCGGGGCAACCTACCAAAGGGCCATGAATGCCATTTTCCATCGGCAGATACGCAAAACGGTGGAATGTTATGTCGACGACATCGCGGTGAAAAGCCGCACTAAAGGTGATCACATAGCAGACCTGAGGGTGATCTTCGACATCATGCGGGCTCATCAATTGAAGATGAACCCCACCAAGTCCTTCCTGGGGGTAGCCAGTGGCAAATTCCTAGGGTTTGTTGTGACTTCCACAGGAATCCATTTGGATCCGGAGAAAGTCCGTGCTATCCAAGAGATGCAACCCCCAGAAGCCTCAAGGAGCTCAGAGGATTACAAGGACGATTGGCATACATCCGCAGATTCATTTCAAATCTCTCCGGGAGATGCCAACCCTTCGCTAAGCTGATGAAGAAGGGCGTTTCGTTCATTTGGGACGACGCTTGCCAGCAAGCATTTGAGGAGATCAAGCACTACCTCACCCAACCACCAGTCCTGGCAGCTCCGGTATCCGGAAAGCCTTTCCTGGTGTACGTCCGATCAATGGATCATTCTTTGGGAGCTCTACTAGCTCAGAATGATGACCAGGGGCGAGAACAAGCAATCTACTACCTAAGTAGAACGATGATCGGAGCCGAACATCGGTATAACCCGATCGAGAAGGAATGTTTGGCACTGGTGTTCGCCATTCAGAAAATGCGACACTATCTGGTGGGCCAAACCATAAATGTCATATCCAAAGTCAACCCCCTGAGGTTACTTATGACAAAGCCTTCTTCACTAAATGGCCGGCTGGCAAAATGGGCCATATTGCTATCACAATATGAGATGCATTTTCTGCCACAAAAGGCTATTAAGGGACAAGCGGTGGCGGACTTCTTAGCTGAACACCCAGATCCCAGGGCAGCCAAACTCTACGAGGATCTCCCAGATGAGGTCGCCGAAGTCTGCCTAGCTCAGACATCGTTCGAAAGTCAAGTATGGCAACTTTTCTTCGACGGTGCATCAAGGGCAAGCCCGAAGGGACACACAGTAGCGGGGGTAGGAGTGGTACTCGTCTCCCCACAAAATTACGTGATTCCCCGAGCTATCTCGTTAACCGAGCCCTGTTCCAACAATGTGGCGGAATACAACGCTCTTTTGATTGGGATGCAATTCGCCGATGAGATTGGCGTTAAAAATCTCGAGGCATACGGTGATTCTAAACTCATCGTCAGCCAAGTTCGCGGAGAGTATGAGGTCAGGCATGAAGATCTAGTACCCTACTACAACGCGACAATCCACATGGCCGAGAGGTTTTCAAACTTCTACATCGACCATGTACCGCGCAAGCAAAATGCGCATGCAGATGCACTTGCATCCCTTGCTGCCTCCTTAGCTCTTCCAGCCGGAGCAATGGAGAAGGTATTCGTCTATAGCCACGACCTATACTGCCCAAAAAGTCCCCTCGGAGACTACCAGAGGTCAACGGGAGATCGTCGCGGTAAGGAAACACTTGAAGTGTCAACCGATCCAGAGCTTAAAGACTGGCGATTCCCCTACATTGATTTTGTCTTGTACGGCATCTTGCCCGAAGACACCAGGGAGGCGGCTGCCATCCGAAGGAAAGCCTCCAAATTCTACTACAATGCGATTTCACGAACATTGTATCGTAGATCGCATGACGGGATCCTGCTCCGGTGCCTCTCATCAAAAGAAGCCCACGAAGTGTTGAAAGAAGCCCACGATGGTACGTGTGGAGCTCATCAACCTGGCCCGAAGCTGGCAAACCGACTCCAAAGATTGGGTTACTACTGGCCCAAGATGGTTGCCGATGCTGTTGCCTATGCCAAAAGATGTCACGCCTGTCAAATACATGGCGATTTCATCCATCAAGCACCAGGATACCTCCACTCTACGACCTCTACCTGGCCGTTCGAAATATGGGGGATGGACGTGGTTGGTCCTATCAGCCCACCATCATCAAAGGGACATCGGTTCATCCTAGCGATAACCGATTACTTCTCAAAGTGGGCCGAAGCTATCCCTTTGAAAGAGGTGAAATCTTCTAACGTGATCAAGTTAGTGAAACATCACGTTATTTACCGGTTCGGTGTGCCTCGGCGGATTGTCCATGACAATGGACCCCAGTTCATCAGCCAGGCTTTTCAGAGATTCTGCGCCAAGTTCAGAATCCAGAGTGTGTCATCAATGGCATACTATCCGCCCGCTAACGGCCTCGCAGAGGCTTTCAATAAGACTATTGGCAAGCTTCTCAAGAAATTCGTCTCGAAAAGTCAACGAGACTGGGACGATAAGTTGGGCGAATGCTTATGGGCCTATCGCACGACTGTGCGAACCCCAACTAAAGCCACGCCATTTTCCTTGGTGTACGGATGCGAAGCCGTCCTTCCACTGGAAATTCAAATTCCATCTCTTCGCGTCGCCTTGACAGCGGAAATGACAACAGAGGAGAAGCATCGACAGCGACTCCAAGAATTGGAAGCCTTGGACGACAAGCGTCTGCAGGCCCAACAACAAATCGAGCTTTACCAAGCTCGTATCACCAGAGCCTTCAACAAGAAAGTCAAATCCCGAACTTTCAAGAAAGGCGACCTCGTCTTAGCCGTCCGAAGACCCATGGTCATGACGCACAAGACGAAAGGAAAATTCCAACCCAAATGGGAAGGACAGTTTGTAGTAGAGTCAGTCTACTCAAATGGATCGTATCGCCTCATAACCTCAAATGGCGATACACTCATGATGCCAATCAATGGCAAATTCCTGAAGAAATACTATCCCTAGATGGCATTCTTCCACCGATCAAGTTAAAAATACACCTCTGATCGGAAACATCCAACGCCTCCGACGGCTAAAGATAGAGGAAAATGTTGGCTTTTAAGTCCAACATAAGTCTTCGACAACTCATCATGCCGAGGGAAATAGCATGGCTAGCCCAACTCAAACGGTAGTTGGTAAAGGCATGACAAACCCGTTGACAGCTGAGGATTTGCTAAAAATCCTAAGGGACACGTTCCCATTTGATCCGACGCCTCCGACGGCTAAGGATAGAGGAAAATGTTGGCTTTTAAGTCCAACATAAGTCTTCGACAACTCATCATGCTGAGGGGAATAGCATGGCTAGCCCAACTCAAACGGTAGTTGGTAAAGGCATCTCAAATCCGTTGATAGCTGAGGGTTTGCTAAAAATCCTAAGTGGACTTGATTCCACTCTTCCCTCCAAAAATCCCTTACCAATTCTCATCCATAGAATGGTAGGACCACAAAATGCAATCATTACTATGTTAACACTATACCTCTGGTAATGAATACTCTTTGTCGAGTATAAACCTTGCTTGTTAACTCTGCATAGAGTAACAAACTCTCAAATTTACCAAGTTAACACTATACCTCTGGCACTTCAAATTCCACTTGTCAATTCTCATCAATAGAATGACAGGTCCTCAAATTGCTCCTATCGCAAGCAAATTCTTGTCAAGTTAATATCACACCTCTGACAAAACTACTGTTTAAAGTTAACATTACACCTCTAAGCGGTACCTCGAGTGCCTGTCAAGTTAATATCACACCTCTGACAGTCACCTTTCTTCAACTTCCATATCGAAGCTGAAATGGACGATGCCAAGTTAACACTACACTTCTAGCATCCGAGTCATTGCTAAGTTCAACAATACACCTATGGCTATGACCTTTCCTCGACTTCTTTAAGCCGAGACGACTAATGCCAAGTTCAACATTACACCTCTAGCATTACTATCACTGTTAAGTTAAACATCACACCTATGACAGTGACACCCTCAGTTTTCCCAAATAAAACTGAGATGCTGATGAGTTAGGTTAATATCACACCTCTAACTCACATCCTTGTCAAGTTAACATTACACTTCTGACAAGACTATTTCTAAACCGTTAAGTTAATATCACACCTCTAACGGTAAAAATCTTACTAGATTCCCCACGAGTCTAGTTTCATTTGATATTCTCCCCAACCGAGTATCAAATTCATTTTGGAGGCAGTGTTGGTTAACATTACACCAATAAACAATGCTTCCATCAAAATCCCCAGCTGATCTTAAATCAAGTTAATCCCAAATCCTTGATAAAAGTTCACCTTCTCTGGGGGTACGCGCTCCACTTGTCACTTTCTTTTATAAAGTGGCAGGTCCACCAAAATCATTCTTTTGCTTCTAAAACAAAACATTCAAGACAACAGAAAGAGGCAAAAAGAAAAGTGTCACTTTTATTGATATTCAAGCATATGAAAGTGATACAAAATGCTCTCTTATACAATAAGATTGAGTGTTACAATTAAGGAGTACAAAGAAGTCCCTCTCTCTCTCAGAGGCCGTACTCACTCCTTGAAACCGCATCTGATCCCAGGTGCACAATTGGAACCGATTGCGCCATGGCAATGACGCAAAAGTCGAAAGCGCCCTAGCTGATTAAGCTAAGAGCAATGGTGTTCTTGAGGTCCGGTGGCAACAGAAGGTCCTGCAACCCTTCGTTCAGGCGCGTCTCTTTCCCTAGCAGACCATCCAACGAACATGGGGTCACTCCTGGGGTGAGAGAGGAAGTTTAGGAGTCATCACAAAGGATGCTACCCTCCACTAGGTCCAGCGGCAGCAGAAAGTCCTGCATTCATCACCATCCCTTTCCCCAGCAGGCCACCCAACGGAATGTCCTTGATGTCACTTCTGGAGTAGGGAGAGGAAGAGGATCTTTCCGCCACCGTAACCGCCGGACCACCCTCGCCGATACTCAGCCTATCCGTCTCTTGCACCAGATCTGAAGAGACCTTGGCGAGGGTTGGGTCCTCGTCAGAGATATAATTTAATCTCTCACAAACGACGAGGACCATAATTTAATCTCTCACAAACGAACGTGGAGCAAGTTCGCCAGCCGGTATATTCTTTCTGGGGCCCAGCAAATCTGAAAAAGGACAAGCAAGCCTACCTGCAAAGAATAAGCAAGAGAGTCAGAAAATCTGGAACTCAGTACATTTTTATAAAGGAAACTGAGTAACAGAACGCGGCAGCCATTCAAGACTTCAGACGCGGGAATGACCCGCACAGTCAAACAGACGCAAGTCAAACTGCGCCACGCATAGGATTCAAACGCGGCCTCAGTTTGTACCCGCGCCTAATGCACCAGACGCAAAGAATTTCAGAACGGCAAAAATTGCCATCTCTCTGTTGGGTGAAGAGGAGTTGCAAGATTCAGGTCTGAAACGCGCCAAGGCAATAAAACGCAATGGGCAAAGCCAGCGTCAAGCGCCTGCATTCAGAGAAGTCAAGTCACTGGCACAAATTCCAGAGGAGGAATGCACCGGGACTTCATTCAGATGATCATGCCGAAGTTCAGGCTATACACATCATTGGGGGACATACCAGCAGAGACCTCTGGCCAGAGTTGGCCTCTCTGCACCCAAACGCAGGCGTCCAAGATGATCCGAGAGGGGGTTCTTCTTGAAGAGACCAAACCGAAGCGTGAGAGCTCTGGGTCATCTTCATCCTCGGAATTACCTTCGTCCATGGAGACGGAGTCCCTATCAAGAAACTCTTTTCTGAAGAAGGTGGGACTTCTCAGAGCAATCCAAAGAGAAATAATCCAAGCTTGGATCATAGAAGGGGAGCGCACCCTATTTATAGGCAGGCCCTAATAACTGCCATTAATGGGGCGTTAATTGGAACCGTCACGCACGATTGTCAAAGCCCAGTGGAGGATTGACGCGTGGAACGCCGCTTTGGAAACCGTCGCAAGCGCCGATTTTCAACCGCCCGCGTCGGTTTTGCATTTAAGGGCAGTAACTCCTGAGTCCAATGAGGAGTTGACGCGTGGATACCTGCTTTGGGAATCAACGGATGACTCGGAATCCCAATCGACAGTGGAGACCTGACGAGCAAAGATCTCCTAAAATCTTTTGAGTCAGATCACATTAGACGCAGATGGGAAAGCCGCGTCCCTTCAGCAGACAAGGCTGCATCTCTTGCGTCTGCCCGATCCGCGCAAGACAGATTTGCGTTATTCAGAGCTGCGTCTCACCTTGTGATTGACGCTGCGTCTCACCCCAGGGACTGACAGCCGCGTCTTACTTTACGGATCAATGCCGCGTCTCATCTTTTGATTGACGCCGCATCTCATCAAGGAGACCGCGTTCCGATTTGTGATTGACGCCGCGTCTCATCAAAAGGACTTAGTAGAATCTAAGTTCTTATGAAATGATGACCGCGTCTCACTTTATGATTGACGCTGCGTCTCAGTAAAAGGACTTAGTAAAATCTAAGTTCTGGTAGACTGACGACCGCGTCTCACCCTGTGATCGACGCTGCGTCTCGTCAAAAAGGCTTGGTGAAATCTAAGTCCCCATAGATTGATGCCACGTCTCATTCTATGGGATTAATGCCGCGTCTCGCCAAGACCGCGTCTCATTAAAAGAACTTAGTCCTACCTAAGTTCAGTAATCACGACTAGTGATCAAGAGTTGGACTCATCCACAACAGGACAAAGAAATTGGGACAAAAGCTCTAAAGAAAACTTCTATTATATCAAGAAATGATAGAAGTGGATACAAACACTCTTAATAAATAGAGTGTCCCTTTTCTTTACAAAAAAAAAAGAAGAAGAAAAGAAGGCTAAATGTCCTGGTTCGCCAAGGAACGGATTTGTTCCCTAAGGCGGTGAATCTCATGCTGGCGCGTCCTCTCAGCCTCCATGATAGCCCGGTCCCGCAGCTCCGCCTCAGATAAGAAATTTCTGGCAGCCAGCTGCATCCGCAGAGATTCCACCCTGGAAGATTGTAGGGATAGACTCTCTTCAGCACGCGCCGTAGCCGCCCGTTGCTCCTCAAGCTCCTTTTTGAGGGAAACAAGTTTCTCCTCATTTAGCGCAAGAACAGCTTCCGCCTTGGCGATAATGTCCCGAGTTCTGAGGATGACTTGCTCCGTGCTCTGCACACTGAGCTCAGATTCCCTCGAATCTCCGGCTAATTTTTGAAATTCAGCCTTGGAATATTCAAGGTCGCGGATCTCGGCAGCGATTTGTGCCTCCGCCTCTTGTCGCTCCCGTTCCTGAGCAGCTAGGAGCCTAGTCAGGATGGCCTGGGCCTCACCGGAAGAACCAGCATCTTCCAAAGATTCCAGCTCCCGCAGGTTATCTCCAAGTTGCTCTACCACCCGCAGGCATGCCCTGGCAAGTGAAGGGCCTCCCGCCAATTCGACGCTCATGGCCATATTTTCAAGAAGCCTCTGGGCGAACTGGAAGGTGTTGTGTCCACGGAAGATGAGATCAATACATGATCCCATCGAGGTGAAGAATTGTTGCACCATCTGACGTGCCAGCTCCCCCATGTCTTCATCACCGGAGAAGCTTCCCGACCCTTTTTCTGTCACGGGATAAAGGATATAGGGCGGGTCTTCTCGCACAAGAGCCGTGCCGGCCGTCGATGTAGCAAGAGCAAGACTACCCACTGGCGCTTCCTGAAGCGCTGCCTCTGCAGGAGCTTCCACGACCAAGGAAGGAGTTGTAAGCACAACCTCTTCAGAAACTTCCACCAGGATTGAGCTGTGTGGCCTTCTGGAAGGGTGCCGATCGTCGGACTCCCCACCTGAGCCCCCTCAGTCAGAACTGCCTTACTAGGTTCGAGGTCCAGAGGCGTCGAGTCCTGTAGAATGGGAGTCTCCCCAGCTTCAGCAGTAGCCTCCTCCACCGGCGGAGTGAGAGTCTCCTCAGCCTCAATGGTTGTTTCCCCTCCTGGCAAAGGGGAAGGCTCCCCAACTTCAACAGCTGCCCCCACTGAGGTTGTCTCGGCAACCGAAGCCTCAACTCCCTCGGGCTGAGCCCCGGTACCTCCAGCTACCCTGCAGTACAAAAGAAGAATGTTAGAACATCCTCTTCAACATGAAAAGAGAGAATTAAACAGAAGGAGAAAAGAATACCTTCAGTGGGAGCAATTGTCGCCAGTGACGATGGCGCCATCGAGGGCTCACCCTCATGTTGTTTCTCCTCCGAGATGTGTGAGAACTTACTCGGGTCAGGAAAAGCGGGTTCATGGCCGTAGTCGACTTTATCTTCAAAGTCGCTTTCCGTATCAGATGCGGAAGACGACAGTTCAACGCAAAGGTCCTCGGTGACCGGGGCCTTGCCACCAATCACCCCAGTGGTAGGACTAGGGTCGATTATCCGAGCGCTGGAAATGAAGACACTAGGAGGCCCTGACCGCTGTGCCTTGTCTCTCCCTTCACGAGCAGAAGAAGGCTCGGACGGAGCTGAGAACCCTGGAATCTGGACATTCCCTCCCACGAGCTGTTCTTCCTCGTCAGCTATAGTGGGTTTGTCAACCAATTCCCCCTCTTCCGCAATCTTACAGGTCCCTCTGTGCGACCTAGGAGCACGGATTAAACCGGGGAGATTTTTATCCTCTGGCGGTTCCTCAACCATGATAAAGAGGTCTTCAGGACAGTCCTCAACTCCAGCAGAAATGCCTTCTGAGGGAGAGACTTCTGTTGCTAAATCCCTCCGAGCCCTCTTCGAAACAGGACCAGCAGTTGAAGTGGGACCCCGACGACGCTTACTCACCAATTCTTGAGCCTTGGCGGTAGAAGGCCCCTCCTGTGGCCCTAGCTTGGTTCTACTCCGGGTTACTCGGAGCTCCTCTCTTGAGCCTCCCTCAGCTTCTCTCTGAGATGCTCTCTCCAGCTCTTTCTGGACCTTTAAATACTGGGTGATCATGTGCGAGCATTTGCCAGACTCCGACTGTGTTTTGAGATAGGCATTAATGCCCTCAATACCCATATACCCGGGGGCAAAATCCGGTGACTTGTTTACCCGAGAATACCAGGTGCAGAAAGTGAAGCTGGTAAGGTTCTTCGGCTCCTCGACGGGCAAACGGAAAGTTGCCTCTGTCCCCCCAGCCACGCTATAATACCAGGCTCGAGCACCTTCGCACAAATTCCCATTGAAGGCAAGTTGTGTATTCGGATTGCCGACATAAAGCTGAGCATAGCCAAACTGTCGGGCAAAACAACTTGGCATATACGGTTCGATAGTGCAGGAAGTCCCTTGGCGAAACAGCACATATCCTGGTCGTATATTGATCAACCACCGGAAGACTCCCGCAGACAGTTGGGTGAGGTCATCCCGACCTATAGAATCAGTGAATTGCTCACCAAAGGATGCACCAGGAATCCCAGGGAAGCAGCGGTTGAGCTGGTAATTGGCGGCATTTGAGAGACGTCTCCGAATATAATATATATAGGTGTCACTCCAATCCGAGTTTTCCAGCCGCCTCACAAAAGGGACAGGACTCGTACTCCCACGCGCCGTTGTCATCAGAGAAGGGCAATGCATCACGTACCAGGCCATGAGATACGTGTAAGGCAACTCCATTCGGGGGTTGGGGCGCCTTGCCGTCGGGTTTCCCTCTGAGTCAACATACGGCTTGCCTTGAGAGTCGACAGTCCTTGGAGCCTCGCATAGTCTCTTGGCTAGCGCCCGCAACCCGCTCTGAATGCCAGCCGCCACGGCCGGAAGAAGGGCTATAGGACGGCCATGGGCCAGGAGCACTGCTGGGTACACCACGTCGGCAATAATGACTTCATGTGGCCGTGTAGGTACCACGCAACGCTTCAACCACAGCATCAAGAAGCCCGCCAACAGCGCTCGACTAGAGATAGAAGCCCGGGCCCGATGATGATAGCTTTCGAAAAGCGTATCAGGTTCGAAGCCGTCCTCGTTCGACCCAGTGGTGTAAAAGCCCTCAGAAGCTTGTGCGACCATGTCGTCAACTCCCTGTTCAGAGAGGGGAGCCAGTCGAGTTATCGAATGATCCTTCTTGCTGACATTGCTGAATAAGTAATTGGCCCAGGATAGATGCCTAACTCCATGCGTCCTCCAACCGGTTACCTGACCACAAATATGGAAGTGGCACATCACTTCCCAATAGGTCTCGTACACCTCAGGGGAATCCTTCTTTATAAGGTCAAGCTCCCTAGCAGTCGGGACATATTCTTCATAAGGGAACTCCCCCATCACAAGCCCCGAGACCTCATGCAACTCATGCAGTGCAAGGCCCATTTCTCCAACCGGGGTAAAGAATGTCCCCGTCTGAGGGTTGTAGCGCTCCAAGATCCCGAAGAAGTTGTGAGAGCTCATTGGGATGCCCCATTGTACGGCCCTGACTGCTGAGTATAATCCCACGTGCTCAAGCAGATCTCCAAGATCGGAGAGGGCGAAACCCACCATCCTGCCCCACCAAGAATTCTCCGTGGAGTGGACCCATCCTGGCAAATGGAACTTGGCCGGATAATCACCCTCTGCTTCTATGAACGAGTTGAGGAAGGTGGTGGCAAGCTGCGGGATCTCTCCGACTGGAAGCTCAGACTTGCGTGACCCGGGAAACAAGCCGAGGACCGCCCGGTCATGGCAATCATGACGGTATACGTTCTGGGATTTGAAATTCCCAAGGGTAATCTCAGAGATATCCCGGGACACGTCCCACTTCATCTTCCGAAGGACGGACAGATGTTGGAGATAAGACAACGGGAGCATCCTCTCCATGGCTGGAAGGAAGTATCTCCTCTCCCATATCTGACGGAGCCACCTGTAATTCCCGTCATACATTGGGTTGCCACCGTCGCTGACATGATCTCCAAAGAAGAAAGCAGGCTTCTCCAGCTTGATGTGGGTATCCGTTGCGAAGACTGCATCGGTCATGAGCACCCGAGAAGTCCTCTCATCAACATGGGCAATCATTTCCCTACGAACTGGCGACCTGTCAGCAGTCACAGGTAGGGTCCTTCGCAGTGCAAAAGTCAGACGGTGGTCGGCACCACCTACGCGTCCAAAGTGGTGCATCTTGGCGAGTGAACCTGAAACATGTGGCACTGCAAAAGAAAAAGACACTTGGTCAGATACTTTGCCAAAAATAAGGGAAGACGCTAAGTGTTCATAATTCAAAACGCAGCCGAGACATTGGACGCAGGAGTTATCATCCGCGTCCAGACCTGCGAACTTGCACCAAAACGCAGAAGAGATACTGGACGCAGGAATTTTTCGAATCCGCGTCCAGACCTGCAAAGCTGCGTTCTGCAAACCAAGACTTATGAAAATTCTAAGTACTTGGACTCAAACGCCAGATTCTACAAAATCGGCGGTTGAAGACACAGAACGCAAGGATCAAATCCGCGTTCTGCAAACCAAGACTTGTGAAATTTCAAAGTGCTTGGACTCAGACGCCAGCGCCTGATGGCACAAAACGCGGCACAGAACGCATGGATCAAATCCGCGTTCTGCAAATCGCGTCCAGAGACCTTCACAATTAGAAATATTCTAAGTGAAGGACCCAGAGTGCAGAGTTCACCAGCGTCAGATCATCAGGCCCGCGCCCCGGTTATCATCTCAAGGACAGCGTCCGAGAATCAAACACGATCTTGTGTTAAAGGTCCTTAGGGTTCTATGAACATGTTTTAATGGCGGAACCCACACCGAAGGTGCATTTTTACCTCGGAAAACACCCTCCTGCGCAGAGGAAGCATCTCTCTCAGCCTCGGCGACGGTCGCCCTTGAGGTCGATGCAGTCAGTTTCGTCTTGGGAGCCATTGAAGATCAAGAAATCCGAGCGAGGAGATGAATAGTTGAACAGAGAAGGAAGTTCTTTTTCTCAGAGAATGCGTTCGTTCGGAGAAGAAGATACATCTCTCCAACTGTTGCCTTTTATAGGCACGGAGATTCGCGAAGATACGCAGCGTTTGGCCCAATAAACGCTGCAGCGAATCGCTGCCTGACGCGTGGAGCCAAATCATTGTTTGAACAGGGAAGATCATGCGTCGCGACCCCGCCACAAGTCAGAAGTTGACACGTGGAGCAGTTCATTTAATGAACCGGGGGATCCGCGCGCCAAAAGGCGAAATCTCGCCGTTTCCCCAGGCCAGCTGGCGGCGTAATCATGACATGGCACAGGCGCGCGCCCCAAAGTACGCAGCTCTTCGGTGGACATGCCCCGTCAGCATCATCATAAATGCATCCAGAAAATCGCGTCTGCATTTCAAGAGATGCGTCTCTCCAAAGTCCGCGTCCCCTCAAACAGGCCAAACATCGCGTCTCGCTAAGAAGTCGCGTCTTTAAAGCAGTCTCTGCTTTTTCAAAAAGGAACCTGCGTCCAGTCTCCTGCTTCTGCAAAGTCAGTTCAACAGTACACTGACGCAAACAGACAACCAACCACACCCGGCCAAAAGCGCACCCGTGACAGACTAAAAGCAATCGGGGAGGTCTAGACTGTGTATCTAGACACTCAACACGATCAACTCTGACGGCTTCAAAGAGTTCAACAGTACACTCACGAAGACCAATTCCAGATAAGATCAAGCCCGAAGCATCAACAGTCCAGTCATAAACGCGAACACGGCTAAGATCCAAAGTATTCCGAAATCCGTCCCATTCAACTGCGGAATATCAGAAACTTTGGAAGGGGTTCTGTAGGCTGTCTAAAAATGACTAACAGACCAGCCATTAAGGAAGCAGTCTCAAGCTCTAGACGCGAGGAAGCGAGGCCCGCGTCTCAGCATTAAGACGCGTTGGCTCTACACCCGCGTCTCAACGTCCAGACGCGTCGGCCCAAAGCCCGCGTCTCGACATCAAGGCGCGTCGGCCCGACGCCCGCGCCTCAGCGTCCAGACGTGAAGGCCCGAAGCTCGCGTCTCAGCATTAAGGCGCGTTGGCTCGACGCCCGCGTCTCAACTTCAAGGCGCGTTCGGCCCAACGCCCGCGTCTCAGTTGCAACTGCCCTGATTGCGGGGCCAGTCACCGCGCATGTAGCGGGTAGTGGCCCCTCATTCGGGAGCGTTTTCAGGAGGCACCTTCACCCCCTGAGACCCCTATAAATAGCCTTGTTTGCTATGAGGGGATAGAAGTTTTGATAAGATCGAAGCTTTGGAAAGGTCGAGAATTAAGAAGGTCAAGGCATCATCAAGATCGATCGAATCCAGGCAAGAGGATCATCAAGAGGGAAGCACGACTTCAACAACAGACAGAGGGAGGAGACTCTTCAGCGAGCTTACTGAGTACTAGCCGCTCTTCGCCTACCTCCTCTTTGAGAGTTTTGGTAGACTGAGCTGAGTTACTCTTTCTACCGACCGAAGAGAAGACCCCCGACGGTCCAGGACGGTCATCTGGTCAACGGAGAACAAGATTCACTCTCCATCGCCACACGAAAAACCCAGCCTTAAACAAAGGGAAGATTCAGACATCCTCCCTCCCTTGTAACTGGAAAAGAGGGAAGAGTAGTTCTTTTGGTTGTAATCGTTTCGCTTGAATCAAGGAAATCTTTTACAGCTAAAACCACTTTCTCCGACCACCAAATTTTCCGGCGCGTACATATATTACACCGAAGACATCTCGAAGCCCGAAATAGATCTCTTTCAAGCAATATGCTGAACACCTTGTGCATGAAGATTAGATCTCTTCCATGCGATATGCGAACATCTTGCGAGGACTAAGGTGGCTCTAATACCAGTTTGTTGTGACGAACGAAGTTTGAATCCACAAATTCAGTGAATAAATCAACACAACAATAAATAGAGGAAGCATATTAATATACACAAAATTTACAAGATTCGATCAAATTTAACCTACATCCACTAAAAATATAATGTTGAATCCACTAATATCAAAAGGAGGAGATTACAAAAGTTTACACTCACCCATACCCCAAACAAACCCTCAAGAGAATTCTAGTTTCTCACACAAAGAGGAGAGAGGAGGAAGAACTCTAATTTCTTTCTATTTTTTCCTCAGATTTTCAAATTTGAACATATCATTCAGATTTCTCTATTTTCCCCTCATGCTCAAAATTCCAATCTCTCTCATAAGTCAAGCAACTCGGGTTTCTGGTCAGATTGAAAGGGGTCTCATGTTTTGGGTATTGAGTCATAATACAACACTATGAATATGACAAAGTTTCTATGGAAAAATGACTTCAAAAATTAACTGTATTTTTTCAATGAATTTTCTTTTGTTTATTATTAATTATATTATATGATACCGATCTAATATTTTCATCTACAGCTTGTACACTGAATGGTCTAACAAGTTATCATGACCGATCAATATTTTGCGATTGGTTAAGATCCAATTTGAGCGTAGGAAATGGGGGAGTGTTTGACTGACACTAGGGGTATTTACTATGTATTAAGTATCTACAAATATTCATTTAAACAAAGTACGCATATATAATTAGTAGTATTCAAATAAACATATATAATCAGATTTGAATAAAATTAACGTCTTTTTTATTGGGAGGAATAGAAAAAAAAGACTTGGAATAAAAGGTGAAAAGGACAGAAATTTAGAGGAATGCTTGAAGACATAGGCAACAACATGTCAACACACCAAAGCTTCTGTTTCTCTGCAGTCACTAGAGAACTCTCTTTAAGATAGATACTCCTTAGGTAGAGGAATCAGTGGTCTCCTTGTGGTTTTAGCACATATGGGAAATGTCTTTTCATTAACAAACTGTCACACTTTACACTCATGTGAAGTCATTAGAGAATGCCTCTTTGACGAAAAAAAAGCATAGCAAACTTTTAGAGCACTACAACAATATACAGATTAATAGTCATCAGATTTAATGTCTTTTTTTTATAAAAATGATGTTAAAAATTAATTTTTAAAATTTTTATCATTGGTTTGTCTAAACTGATGTTAATTAGGACATTTAATGTCAGTATAGAAAGAACTAACGTTAAAGACTAGGATTTAACGTTGGTTCAAAAAGTTGAAGTTAAATCCAAGGGTATGTTGGAACCTATTTCGATGAAGACGTTCGTGAAGAACAAATTCATTTGGAGCTCTAACACATGACGAATCAAGAGTCCGACATGATCAAGATGTGCCAAGAAGAGTTGATAGAGTGTGGTTTATATGTGGAATAGCATGTAAAAGCCTTGACACAAACGCACATTTCTGTATCATGTTAGTCGACTTGAAGTCCACTATAGTCGACTAAACCCATGTGTAGTCGACTAACCCAAAAGCCCAAGTCGACTAATCTTGTGTCCTGAAACAGCCCAACTCACTGTTTCTGTATTAGTCGACCAACAGTCAACTATAGTCGACTAATACATTTTCTAGTCGACTAACCCTTGTCCCCAAGTCGACTAATAACTGGTCAAGTCGACTATAAAGTAGTTGCAGTCGACTTGAAGTAGTTATTCTGAAACTGTTCTTCCAACGGCCACTGACCTAGTCGACTAATAGCTAAACATAGTTGACTAATAGAAGGAATTTTGCCTAGGTTAGTCGACTAACTCCATGGGCAAGTCGACTAATAGGCAGTTCTGACTGTTGGACAGTTTTTATTATCTGGTCTTTTGTGCAACTATTTTCAACGTTCCTTTGATTCAAAATGCACCTGTAACTACCCTAACTTACCCTAGTCTTCAGCTATATAAGGGGTAGTTAGTCCAAAGGCCATTTACCAAGATTTTCCATCAGTTTTCCAAAAGTCAAAATCCAGAAAACCTGAAAACTGATTTCTAACTTCAGTTCTTCACCAAAAGACAATTCCTATTGTGAAGTTCTCTGAAGTTCTTGTTTCCTATACTGAACCTTGTCCACATACACATTCAGTACCAAGGCTATAGGAAAAATATTGTAATTCTCAAAGTATTCATTGTACACGGGAGGCTTCTTGGTTGAAGAGGCAAGTTGTACAAGGTGACCATTGTACACGGGAGGCTTCTTGGTTGTAGAGGCAGTTGTACAAAGGTAAAAGGTATTCTCTTGGTGGAAGAGAAGGTGTTCTCTTGGTGGAAGAGAAGGTGTACACATTTGGCGAAGGGGATTCGACAAGTGGTGTATATGTTGTATTGATTTTGGGTGGCAAGATCAAGGTTAAAGGAAAATCTCAAGCGGGTGGCTTGGGGACTGGATGTAGGTCACAAGGACCGAACCAGGATAAATCTCTTTGTTTGCGTTTGTCAATTTCTGAGATTTGTTTTCCTTTACATGCAAGTTATATATTTTATTTATTTGCCTAACGATTAATCCTTCTTGTCTAGTGTTTGTGTTGACTTGTGTTGTATTTTAGATCATTGTTGCCTACAAGAGATAATTCCGCAATTAGTCCTTATCTCAACGATCCTACATTTGGTATCAGAGCGAGGGTCATCAACCGGCATCTACATTCCTACTTCATCAACCGGAGTACACGCTCTGATCCAACAATTGTATCAGAGCCCGGCACCAACATCAAGGTTCAAGGCAACAACCGCGTACACGCTCTAATCCTACAATTGGTTTCAGAGTAGGAGAGAGCCAAGTTCATCAACAGGCAACAACCATACCAATTCCTACATTTGGTATCAAAGCGAGGGCGGATACAAGTCAACAACAAGGATGGCAACGGAGTTCTCATCATCCCAATTCAAAGAAGGACATTCTACACAACGTCCACCGCTATTTGACGGAACCAACTACAACTATTGGAAGTGTAGAATGAAGATATACTTGCAGTCACTCAACTACGACCTTTGGAACATCGTAGAAGCAACGTACACCAAGCCCACAACCAACTACAACGCTTGGAGTGAAGATCAAAAGAAGAACGCGAACCTTGATGCCAAAGCGATGAATGCTCTATTCTGTGCCCTAACCAAAGAAGAGTTCAACTGAGTGTCAACAGCAACTTCTGCACATCAAATTTGGCATACTCTTCAGGTAACACACGAAGGCACTAATAAAGTTAAGGAATCTAAAATATCTGTTCTTGTCCACAGGTTTGAGTTATTTAAAATGGAGGAGAATGAAACCATATCCGAAATGGTTACAAGATTCACCGACATCACCAATACTCTTGCATCCCTTGGAAAGGACTACACCCAAGTTGAAAGAGTTCGAAAGATCCTTCGTGCACTCACACCAGAGTGGGAGAAGAAGACAACCGCCATTGAAGAGGCGAATGATCTCTCAACTATGACATTAGAAAACCTAATCGGTAATCTAATGGCATATGAAGTGCAGTTAGAAGAAAGAAAGAAGGACCAAGAGAGACAACACCGCTCAAAGAAGAAAGAACTCGCCTTCCATGCATCTTCCGAAACGGACAATGATGACGAAGAGGAGATGGCAATGCTCTCAAAGAAGTTCAGGAAATTTCTTAAGCAAGGTAAATTCAAATGTTTTAATTGTGATAAACCAGGACATATGAAGATGGATTGCCATTTGCTCAAGAAGAAAGATAAGTATAAGAGTAAGAAGTTCAGAAAGAAGAAGAACTACGAAGCATCTTCAGAATATAGTGATTCCTCATCTTCTGATGAAGAAGAATCCACTGAACATGTTAACTTATGTTACATAGCCATAGAAGATGAAGAGGTATCGTTTTCTGAACTCTCTGATGCATTTAATGAGTTATTTATGAATCTGAAAAATGAAAAACTGAAAAAAAGATTTTTGTTAAAAGAAAATGAAAAACTTTTACAGGAAAATTCTGTTTATGCATTACAATGTTCTTCTATAAATTCTCAACAAGATGAAACTGAAAATGTCATATCATCTTTGAAACCTGAAAATGAGAAGTTTATAAAAGAAAACATTTTTCTGAAAATGGAAACTAAGTCTTTGAATGATAGAATTTCTATATTAGATAAAGACAAGTTAGTTTTCAAAAAGAAGTATGAAGATCTATTGCAAAATGTGACTAAGTTTAATAAGGAAAAGAAAATTTGAATGCTTTATTATCTTTTCAGAATTTGTCACATGATAAACATGGTATTGGTTTTATTGCAAAATCTTTATGTTATAGTAATCCATATAGTTATTTTGTAAAAAGTAAGACTAAGAAAAGTAAGTTTATATGGATTCCAAAGAACTTAAATGTTCATGATAAAAATACATATATTGCTTCATACATGCATGATATATGTGATTCTTGCAATTATGTATATACTAACAGGTGGAAACCAAATTCTAAATGGATTTGGAGTCCTAAAGGTTAGATATGATCTTTTATATTTGGTACCAACTAACGTTTATCTTGCAGGTACCATATAAAAATTTTGATAAAGATCAACTATGTATATATGTACTAATATATTTTGCAGGGGGAGAACAAAATATTTCTCTATCTGTTATAACCCATTTCTGCAGGGGGAGGAAAAGATAACATATTTTCTGCAGGGGGAGGACTTGTGCACACAAAGCGTCGTCATCAAAAAGGGGGAGAATGTTGGAACCTATTTCGATGAAGACGTTCGTGAAGATCAAATTCATTTGGAGCTCTAACACATGACGAATCAAGAGTCCGACATGATCAAGATGTGCCAAGAAGAGTTGATAGAGTGTGGGTTGTATATGTGGAATAGCATGTAAAAGCCTTGACACAAACGCACATTTCTGTATCCTGTTAGTCGACTTGAAGTCTACTAGAGTCGACTAAACCCATGTGTAGTCGACTAACCCAAAAGCCCAAGTCGACTAATCCTGTGTCCTGAAACAGCCCAACTCTCTGTTTCTGTATTAGTCAACCAACAGTCAACTATAGTCGAC
Organism: Agave tequilana; assembly: GCA_038442645.1. Classification (NCBI taxonomy): domain Eukaryota; kingdom Viridiplantae; phylum Streptophyta; class Magnoliopsida; order Asparagales; family Asparagaceae; genus Agave; species Agave tequilana. The sequence goes on from JAVJIF010027429.1 coordinate 28,463, forward strand.
TAATACATTTTCTAGTCGACTAACCCTTGTCCCCAAGTCGACTAATAACTGGTCAAGTCGACTATAAAGTAGTTGCAGTCGACTTGAAGTAGTTATTCTGAAACTGTTCTTCCAACGGCCACTGACCTAGTCGACTAATAGCTAAACATAGTCGACTAATAGAAGGAATTTTGCCTAGGTTAGTCGACTAACTCCATGGGCAAGTCGACTAATAGGCAGTTCTGACTGTTGGACAGTTTTCATTATCTAGTCTTTTGTGCAACTATTTTCAACGTTCCTTTGATTCAAAATGCACCTGTAACTACCCTAACTTACCCTAGTCTTCAGCTATATAAGGAGTAGTTAGTCCAAAGGCCATTTACCAAGATTTTCCATCAGTTTTCCAAAAGTCAAAATCCAGAAAACCTGAAAACTGATTTCTAACTTCAGTTCTTCACCAAAAGACAATTCCTATTGTGAAGTTCTCTGAAGTTCTTGTTTCCTATACTGAACCTTGTCCACATACACATTCAGTACCAAGGCTATAGGAAAAATATTGTAATTCTCAAAGTGTTCATTGTACACGGGAGGCTTCTTGGTTGAAGAGGCAAGTTGTACAAGGTGACCATTGTACACGGGAGGCTTCTTAGTTGTAGAGGCAGTTGTACAAAGGTAAAAGGTATTCTCTTGGTGGAAGAGAAGGTGTTCTCTTGGTGGAAGAGAAGGTGTACACATTTGGCGAAGGGGATTCGACAAGTGGTGTATATGTTGTATTGATTTTGGGTGGCAAGATCAAGGTTAAAGGAAAATCTCAAGCGGGTGGCTTGGGGACTGGATGTAGGTCACAAGGACCGAACCAGGATAAATCTCTTTGTTTGCGTTTGTCAATTTCTGAGATTTGTTTTCCTTTACATGCAAGTTATATATTTTATTTATTTGCCTAACGATTAATCCTTCTTGTCTAGTGTTTGTGTTGACTTGTGTTGTATTTTAGATCATTGTTTCCTACAAGAGATAATTCCACAATTAGTCCTTATCTCAACGATCCAACAGGGTATTTAACTTCAGTTCTAACATCGGTTCCTTTGAACTGATATTAAATTGGGGGTTTAATGTTGGTACCGATCGGAACCGATTTTAAATCCAACCCCTCTCCCCCCCAAAAAAAAAACAAAAAAACCCTACCCCCTAGCCGACACTCTCTCTAGCTCAGATCTTACTCTCCACCTTATACAGATCGAGCTCCACCAACACTACCCGCCCCCTGTCTCTCTCCTCTCCTAAACAGTCTCCTGCTACCCATCCCTCTACGCCTCCGGCGAGCCCCCTGCCCCTCTCTCTCCCTCCGGCAAGCCCCCCATAAACTGACCCGCCACTTTTCTCTTCCCCTTCCCCCCTAAGTGACTCCCGCCTCCCCCTCTCTCTACCCCTCTGGCGAGCCACCCCCCGCCCCTCTCTTCCCCCTCGGGCAAGGCCCCCTCCGGTGAGCTCTGACTTACCACCAAAGCCTTTGAGGTATCACTCTTCTCAATATTTTCATGCATATTTTACTCAGAAAAATGTTAGTTTAGAAAAATTTGAGAAATTGCTTTGGTGCTAAATTAGTGAAATTAGTGATTTTTTAAGAAAAAGTTTAATTTTTAACGATGATTCTTTATAGAACTAATGTTAATGATGAATGTGTATGTGTGATATATGTGATGTGTGTGTGTGTTCATTTATGTATGTAATGTACATGTGTGTGTGTGGTTATATGTGATATGCGCGATGTGTGTGTTCATGTGCGTGTGTGTGTCAACGTATGATGTGTGCGATGTATATGTGTGTGTTCGCGCGTGTGTGTGTGTGTGTGTGATATGCGTGCGTTTGTTTATGTATGTTTGTTTATGTACGTGTGATGTGTGAGTTGTGTGTATCCATATGTGTATGTGATGCGTGTGTGTATGTTTGTATGTGTCTTCATGCGTGTACGCCTTGTGGATCAGAAATTAATTTTTTATTTGGATTTTTTTGTGTCATGTTTATTGAAAATTAATATTTTATTTTTATGTATAGACATAGTAAAGATTGATCGTAAATGGATTGTGATGATCGATTAAGTACCGAATATGAGAAAGATGTAGAGGAGTTTATTAATTTTGTTGTTGAACATACTGACATTCATAACCATATTAATTGTTCGTGCATAAAATGTGGTTGTCTTGATAAAGTTACAGTTGAAGTATTAAACATTCATTTATTCATTAATGAGTTTAATACAAATTAAACAAGGTGGATATGGCATGATGAGAATACCAGAGAAGATGACCTATTAATTCAAGTGATAGAAGATGTGATGAAAGAGAAGAAGTCGATTATGATGCGGCGTAAATTAGAAGACATGATGCATGATGTAGATGAATACTTTGTGGATCACCCACACTTAGACGAGAGCCTGAAGAATGATGCAGAAAAATCTTTATATGTTGGTTCTAAATTCATTAGGTTGCCGGCAATGTTGAGATTATATAATTTAAAAGTGAAAAATGGGTAGAGCGATAAGAGTTTTATGTCCTTACTCAAACTCTTGAAAAATATGCTTGCTGAGGACAATGAATTTCCAGATCGTACGTTTGAGGTCAAGAAAATCTTGCACTCTATGAATATGGATTATGAAAAGATACATGCTTTCCCTAATGATTGTATTTTATACCGAAAGGAATATGAACATTTAGAGAAATGTCTGGTACGTGAAAGGTCATGAGATAAAACAAATGACAAATCTCCAGCTATGATATTATGATATTTTTTGATAACACCTAGATATAAAAGTATGTTTAAGAATGCAGAACATGCGAAGAGCTTGACATAGCATTCAGATGGGAGGATTATTGACAGTATGTTGTGGTATTTGGCTGATTTTTCGCAATGAAATATGATAATGAAATATTTTCTGAATTTAGGCGTGATGCAAGGAATCTCCGGTTAGGCCTTTCGATTGATGGAATGAATGCACAGGGTAACATGAGCAATAGCACAGTATATGACCAGTTGTGTTGCCTATTTATAATCTTCCTTTATGATTGTGCATGAAATACAAGTTTCTTATAATGTCATTGCTGATATCACGACCTAGACAACCGAAAAATGATATAGATATTTATTTGGCAGATATTATTGAGGACCTAAATATAATGTGGAAGGAAAAGTTAGAAGTATTTGATGCATATCTTCATGAACTTTTCAAAATCCGAGGTATATTATTTTGGAAAGTTAATGATTTTTTAGCATATGGTAACTTGCCAGGGTATAGAGTGAAAGTAACAAAGTTTGTTGTATATATGAAGAAGACACATTCTCTGTTCAATTAAAGCATAAGAGAAAGATAGTATACCTTGGTACAAGGAGGTTCTTACCCTTCTTACACTATTATCGGAGACCATAGAAAGCGTTTAATTAATTTACAGAAGAAAAAAGTTCCAAAAGCTTTTAATAGTGAACAAATATATGAACGGATAAAACATCTCATGTCAAGTTATCGAAAAAAGTGATCAATATTTTTGATCTCCCATACCAGAAGTGTCTATTTGTGAGACACTGCCTTGATGTCATACATATTAAGATAAATGTGTGTGATAGTATTATTAGCATATTACTCAATATACCCAGTAAAACTAAGGATGAAGTCAAAAGTAGACTGGGTTTAGTTGAAATGAGTGGACATGAGCAGTTGGTACTTGAGCAAAAAGGGAAAATATGTATTTACCGCTAGCAGTTATACTTTGTTTAGAAAGAAGAAGATAGAATTTTGTTAGAGTCTTGTTGGGATTAAGGTCCCAAGCGATTACTCATCAAATATTTGAAGTCTCTTGTCAATGGAAAATCTAAATCTTATTGGTTTGAAATCTCATAATTATATGTTCTATACTTTTGAAACATGTTCGCCATTCCATTACCCAACTTTGCTTTTTCTTCAATACAGTATGTAGCAGGAAATTGACTTTAAAAACTAAATGAGTTGCAGAAGATTATTATGTTTATGTTGTGTTAGATTGAGATGTATTTTTATTCTTCATTTTTTGATACCATAATGCATCAACTGTTCACTTGATTAGAGAGATTAAACTATGTGATCCGGTCTTCTTTTGATAAATGTATCCATTTGTGTGATACATGAATATATTAAAAGGGCATGTGAAAAATCATAATTGACCTGAAGGATGCATTGTTGAATGTTACATATATGAAATGGCAATTGAATTTTGCTGTGAATATTTAACCAATTTCGAAGTCATAAGACTTTCTAAGTCTCACTTTATTAAGAGAAAAGATAACTATAATAAAACTGGGCAATCAATAATTACTATCAGTCAAGACTTATTGTGTGAAGCACACAGATATATCTTGAATAATAGTGATAAAGTATAACCTTATATAAAGAAACATATGGACTATATATGGCGTATCAATCTGGTTAGATCAAGGAGAGAGAAGTTGGAAGCAGATGAATATAATAAATCATTCATTAATTAGCTCAATAATTGAATTGAAATGGATTCAACAAATTCACCAAATTATGTTTCTAATACCTTGAGATGGTTAGCGCATGGACATCACGTGATTAAGTTATCTTCAAGTGGGTATTTTATAAACGATTATTGTTTTTACATAAAAACACATGATGATGAGTGTATCATACAAAATAGTGGTGCGATTTTGGTAGTTCAATCAATGCACATTTTCAGTGCCGAAGACAAAAATCTAATATTTGCAAGCATGTCAACTATAGGGTGATTTAGGATATATGGGAGCTAGATTACAACATTTCATGTTTTTGTGTTTCAATGTAAGTGGGTGGAGAATAATCATGACATAAAAGTCGATGAGTCAGGATTCATTCTAGTTGATCTTAATAAAGTGGGTCATTACGAGGATATATTCATATTGGCATCACAAGCAAAATAAGTATTTTTACAACACAGGTCCTGCTAATAAAAAGTTGTTTATTGTTCTCTCAATAAAACCAAAAAATACTTATTATGGTGATGATAAAATAATACTTGAGATAACATTGATGAGGTTTCATTCTTTTCTATTGGATTAACATGTTGGCCCAATGGTCATTTGGCCGAGTTTTGCTAATGATATTCCTATGTAGTTATTTATTCAAATAATTTAATCTATATAAGTTTCAGATAACAAGATTGATTTTATGATTAAGTTTGATTTCTCTATAAAGACCCACAAGTTTATGAAGCCCTCAAAGAGGTGATCCTAAAGCTGTTAACAAGATCGAGTCATGGACCTCATTCTAAGAGGCAAGCACCAAGGGATTCCTTTTGGCAAAGAAAAACAATTTTCTTTATTTTTTTTAATGTAAAATTTTAGTTTGTTAAAACCAAGAATTAGTGATATAGTTAGCCAAGGAGATTCACACACACACAAAATATATTTGTGGATTTTGTTTTCATGAGTTTTAAAGGTGGTTTCAAAAGATTACAAAATAATTTTTATTTACATGTTTTATTTTGGTAAAATTTCTTGTATTTAAAAGAGAGTACTTTTTTCTACAGAATATTAGTTCGACTTCTTAGATTTTATGTTGATCTTTGATCTCATAGTTTTGGATTTCGCAATATAACATGAACTACATTTTGTATCCTTTTGTTGAAAAATATATTGCAAAAATAAAACAAAATTTCAAATGTTTTTAAAACTATGCTTTTTGTCTTCGATCGGGGGCGATCGACCTAGAGATTGACCAAAGTGCACAAGAAAGTAATGTGCATCTCGGTCGACCAGTCAGTCGACTGGCTGTATACAGCCCATTTGCTCTCTGTTGGCATCGATCGACCAGTCGGTCCACTGACGCTGTCTAATGGTCAAAAATATTACCGTTGGTGATCGATCAGGCGGTCGATCGATCTGCCTGTTTTGACAGTTTCTGTTCCAAACAGCTATATTGTTAATCTGTTGTTTAGAGGCTAATCAAAAATGGCTATATGGTTTTTCGTATTTTGAACACATATAAATAGAAACCTTGTAGATGATTGAAAGACAATATAGTTTTTAAGACTCATACAAAATTCGACTCCAATTCTTCAAAGGAAAAAAATTCAAAAAGAGAGAAGTTTTCAGAAACAAAGTACATTACAAATCTCTCTTGCTTGATTCCTAACTCCACTGATTTCAAAGATTTCCTTACCATAATCTCAGAGCTACATATTCTATTTTTGGCCATAGGATTGTGTTTGTGAGCCCATTTCGGTGATCTAGGAAAGGTCACATCTTTCCTTGTTGCTGGGAAGTGTTGTAGAGGTTGAGGCCTCAACATGAGCTTGTCGGTTCATCGATTCTAAGGTGCTGCGGCATCTAGTGAGTAGACTTGTTGGTCCTAATCATTCTTGCGAGAACGTATAAAGCGGTGATCCCGCGGGAACAGTTATAGCGAAAAATCCTTCACAGGGTGAAGGCGGGGACATAGAGTGTAGCTTGAACCTCAAAATAAATCTCTTGTATTTGCGATTTGTTTATTTTTTTCGCCTTTCTTAACTCACTTACTACTATTGCATGCTACTATTGTTCTATTTCATATTACAATCTATACTATTGTGCCATTGTTACTTGTGTAGAGAATATTTGCTAGTTTGCTAGAGATTGTTTTTAATTCCGCATTATTTTCCGTCCTCTTATATCCATCACCTATTCAACCCCCCTCTAGATGATTTAGAATTGGTATCATAGCCTAATCTTTAGTCTTTGATTTAACCAACTTTGGGAGATCCTTTCATGGCTATATTTGTTATTCATCTGCTTATTTGAATTTATGGCATCTCATGACTTTTCTAGCATTAAGTCCCCACCCAAATTTGATGGGTTGAACTTTCCTATGTAAAATATCAAAATGACTCTATTTCTTAAGTCCTTAAGAGTTAGAGTAGCCAAGGCCATTACCAAGGAATTTGTTGAATCTCACGGTGATGAGGATACATGATCCAAAACAATCGCCAAGGACAATGAAGCAAATGTAAAAACACAATATGTATTGACACAAGCATTAAATGATGATGATCTTTATCATTTAATTAATTGCAAATCCATATATAAAGTGCGAAATGATTTGATTGTTATTCTTAAGGGTGCATACCAAATAAAGAGATCCAAGATTGATCTTTTATGTTCAAAATATGAAAATTTTACATTCTTGTTGATGAAATTCTCACTCATTTTACCAAGATCACTAATGGGTTATCCTTTTTAGGTGACTCAATTGACAGTGACCAAAAGATAAGGAAGGTTATTAGAACTCTCCCTAAATCATGGGAAGTGAAGGCTACTACCGTGAAGAAACTTAATGATAGATAGAAAATGGACTTCTCTGCATTTATAGAAAATCTCAAGACCCATGGGATGGAGATGAAGGTACGAGAAGAAAGGGAGCCTCTGAAGAAAAATCTATTGCCTTTAAAGCATCCCCATCCGTATCAAAAGAAGAAGACTCCACGGATGAAAATGAAGAAGAAGACTTCTCTATGCTCATTAGAAAGGTGGACAAGATGTTCTACAACAAGGAAAGAAAGAGAAACTTTTGAAGGTAAAGAAAACAAAGAAAATTTGAAAGGAAAAAGGAGAAGTGGGACCTTACTATCATTGCAAGAAGACGGGATGTCTTATCCTGATTACCCTCGCTACAAGCTACAACATCCAAGAAAGTGCAGAAGAAGAAGAAGACCATGGTGGCCACTTGGGATGACTCAGTGGCCAAACCCGAAGAAGAAGTTGACATAATAAACGTTTGCTTCATGACAAATGGTGATGAAGTATCTAAGGTAAATTTTGAAACTTCTATTGTTGAAGATGACTTGCCTATAGATGAGCTTGTTAGATTTTTTTTGAGGAGTTACAAGAATGTTATGAGATTTGAAAATTTAAAATAAGAAATTGAAAAAGAAAAATGAATTTTTGAAAAATAAGTTAGATATTACTGTTAAAGAGAAAAATGATTTAACAATTTATTTCAAAAAGGCTAAAAAAAGTTTTGATGATCACAAACTTATTTGCCAGGGCAAAAGCCCTAATATTGCTTTTGACAAAAATGATTTTTTGAACATTAAATATCGTAGCTTTGGATTCCACCTTGAATAAATGTGTTTTTAACATGGATAAGATTAGTTTTATGTTTTCAAAGGGCAAAACCCAAAGAAAACTCACCTCTTGACAAGCACACACACAAAACATGCTTCACATGCACATCACACACATGCTTACATATAAGACAAAGTGTATACTTGTACACATTGTGGCCACAAAGGTTATTTAACCTTGTTTTGCTATTCTATATTAAATAAGAAAGCCAAAAGTATTTGGATTTTAGAAAATACTAACCCCTAGGACCTAAAACGATTTGGGTACCAAAAACACACTGAACTTACTTGATGTAGGTGTGTCATCCTCCAAGACATAGGAGAAAATTGTTCCTTGGTGGTGGATGCATTGGTGCACAAGGAATCCACCATGTGAATGCATCACTATCAAGAAGAAAAGGAGGGAGAATACCACATATTCGAAGAACATGTACTTATGTCGGTAACTACTCCTAAAATATCTTAAAATTTCAATATTTGACGTTCATATATGGATTGCTTATAGTTTTTTGTTGTTTAATTTAATTGAGTAGTATAACGATTACTTGATCATGGTTAACATTTTTTTGGCACTATACATGTATTATCATTTATTCATGATGGTAGTTTAGTTCCTATTGTTTGCACTATCATGCTTTATTAGATTTTCTCCATGTGTAGGAAAAATTGTTTGTTTGATGTGTGTACACTTTTTGATAATATCATTTTATTGTATATCATGCCTTTGTATGTATCGTGATATTTTAAAATATTAGTTTTAGTATTTAATTCACTATTAAGCAATTCAAATAAGAAAAGTAAGGAGCACCTTAACTCATTATTTAGAGGAAGAATTAGGAGGAGTTCAGAGCCCGCCAAACGAATACGGCTCCACTTCTTATTTAATTGACTTAATTTTGAGTTAAATTTATGTATGATTTTTATGAAATTTTTGAGAATATTTTTGACAAATTTTTTAAAAATTATTTTCATTATATAATTTCTTATATCATAGATTGCTTCTAGATGTCTATTACTATCTATAAAATTTTTCAAAATTAATTTTAAAATTCTTTTTCTAGAAAAATTGCAACTGTTATTGGTTATGGACCAGTTTGAATTGCTTTAGTCGAGCAGGCAGTCGACGGAGTAAGCCTGTCATATGGCTTGCCCCTTCGGGCGGTCGACCAACATTCTTTGTCCATGCTCTCGGTTGGTGCCACGTCGTATGTTAACAGTTTTTCTTTATAAAAGAATGAGTAAAAGTAAAAGAAAATAAAATTCAGAATGTGATAGGTGAGGAGAGCGATAAAAGTGATATAAAAATAAAAGAGAAGTGGTTTGAAAATCAAAATAGAAAAGAAGATGAAATAAAGATAAACTAAGAAGTTCGTGAAAACAAGAATGATAAAAGAGTTTGGAAATTGATTTTTAAAATAAGATAAAAGAAAATTCATGGCTACTGACTACTAATTGCTCCACTAACCATGCTAACCTGTTAGTAATAGTTGCCTCACATGGATCCTTGGCCATCACTAATCCTTGGCTTCAAGAGACGATACAGAGCAAGGCCCATAAGATTCTTCTTCTACATTCTAACAACACATCCATACAACATAACAAGTTGCAAGCTATTATTAAATCATCAAACCCAGTTAGAGCTGAGCATAAAATAAAGAAGATATTGCAAGTTAGCAAGTTAGTGGGTTAGGTGTTAGAAATGTTAGAATGTTAGAATCTATCATTATGAGCCATCAATGGCTCTTGCAAGAGCAAGGCCTTGTAGAGGCTATTAAATTCATGTGGATTATCAAGTAATTAGTTAGATGGTTAGTGGTTAGTGATTAGATTGCCATGAGAAAAAAAGTTTAGCTAAGCATCATGTAGAAGATGGAAAAGATTATATTGGAGAAGAAAGGAGACACTTTTACATAGATTGCCACTATCTACATCAATATCTCTCTATCTCTCTCTGAATCTCTCAGCCCTACTACAAGATCTAAAAACGAAATAGAAATACAAAAGAAAAGAAAGGAAGAACACCTACACTACATTACACTAAAGATAGAAAACCTAACTTAAAATCCAAAACTCCTTTCATTTTGGCCAACCCTTGCCTTTTTTATAGACAAAAGTAGGTTCCAGAAGACGAGACGGGCCACGCGTCGAAGATCGACGCGTGGCCCCACAAGATTGCCCCGAAAACGTGGCATTTGCCACGTTTTCGTGGCAAAACCAGGGAGTTAAATCCCTATATGCAAGATCTATACTACAAATGTTATTACACAACTTTCGTAGGTGACGCAATTGCACTTAGCCTATATGCAAGATCTAAGATCATAAGTCCACCAAAAATACTCTCCCTTAAACTTAGTCTATATGCAAAATCTTGTCTTTAATTAAGGTAAGAATTCAAAATTGGATTGAATATTTTATCCTTCATAAAACCTAGATAATGTACACTTTGTGATAGTGAAGATTTCTGAGATTTCAGCTCTAACCATCAAGCCATTTATTTATATATATATATATATATATATATATATATATATATATATATATATATATATATATATATATATATTTCTTCTTCTTTTTTCCCTTAGTTTTCTTAGGCTTTTTAGTTTACCCGGGTAGCGAGCCTTTAACTGGTGACTCCCAGACCAGACAGTTTTAGGGCACCAGATGAGAAAATATCCCTCGGGTTTAAGGACTCGAGTAAATAAGGCCACAAAATTAAGGAGGATTATTTGTTTCTTTTGACCACCGTTAGGCGTGAATAATCATGCTTCTTGAGGCATAATTATCCAGCTTAATAAGTGATTCGTTTATATATCTTTTTGCTTTTTATTTTATTTTTGCTTTATCAAATTTTAGGTCTTTGTTTCCATCCCAAAAATGTGTAAATGTGAAGTGCATACTATCTAAGGCAAAAAATTTAAGATAAAATTATCTCCCTAATTTATCTTACTTAGCCTATAATTTTAAATAAGATCCATTATTCGACTAGGCTTAAGATGTCATAATTAAGGCTTCCTTTATTTCGAAGATCATCTTAATTTTCTTAAAAATAGATCAAAAATTGTCTCTTATTTCAAAAAGTTTTGCAAAAGAAAGGGAAAAATTCTATATAAAGGAAAATTCTAAAAATATCCTAAAAGAAGTGTAAAAGAAAAAAAATCTAAAAACTCTATGTTAGTAAACCCTTGCCCACACTTATCTCATGCATTGTCCTCAATGCATCGTGATGTATGTATGCATGAATAAATAGAGAGGGAAGGAAAAATCACCTTAAGGTGGTGGTTCCAGTGGTGGTCTGATTGGTCCACGAAATGCAGCCCAATCCAATGTGCGTGGAATTCGAAGGAACCCACCAGAAATCTTATTAATACAACCCACTAGAATGATGTATATATGTATGATTTTTATTAAGAATTTAACCCTATCTAATTTTTAAATTTTTAAAATAATTTCAAAGTCAAATTTATCAGGACCCTTGTCCCAGAATGGAATGATTGATTTGGACTCAGGAAGTACAGGAACTAATACTGACTCAGGAAAAGACTTAAGTCAAGTAAAGGTTCAGGAGTCAAGATTGGTTTAGGAAGTGGGTCCAAATCGAGAAGTTGAAACTCAAGTCCACATTCATTTTCCCATGATGGAATGTGACTTTCTAAGATTGGTTAGCACATCACCTATTCACTCCCTCTAGGTGCTCCTACATGGACTACCTCACTGACTCTTCGACTAAAGGCATACTACTGGCAAGTGTGGGCGAACTTGGAGTTTCAGATAGAGGCATGTTCAAGTGTTTGAGAGATCACTCGGATTCTCGGGAGGAGAACTTTGAGCGACAGAGCAGAAGAACATCCCCGAGATGTAGTGAGGTGTGACAAATATGGTCCAGCCTGAAAGCATCGCAATATAAGAAACTCAAATCACATGTCAAGGGAAGTTTAAAAATGTCACAACTTATAACCCTAATTTTCGCTATTGTAAAGAGAGAACGTGGGGTCTTCTTCTTTATCTTCCTTTTAATCTCTCAATAATAGTTGATTTGTAAGAGACTCCATGGTTTTTCTCTGTTTTAGATTTTTCACGTAATTTCTCATGTTCTCTTTGTCTTAACATATGATAGATTTACAATCTTGCTCTTTTTTAATCTGATTTGTTCTTGTTCAGCGTCATCAGAAAGTCCTTGCTCCCAACACCATTTAATCCCAATTTCAGTTTACAAAGGGACCAAATGTAAGCAGAGAAATGACATTTGAAAGATAAGTGTTGGATGTTGTCTTGGTCTTTATGGCACAGAAAACAAACATCAGAATCTGCAATTCCAAATGATTTAAGAAAGTTTCTTGCTAGTAGTTTTGACTGCAAAAATCTCAACAGACAAGCTCCCATCTTGAGGTTATGACAATGACACCAAATAACCTCTAAGAATACGTAGGGAGGCTCACAAACTCTCACGATGTCCCAGGCAAATTTAAAGTTAAATTTTCCTGAATTAGTGCCAGTCCAAACTCATTTATCTACAAATCCATTTGAGGGAATTACTTGTTGTGTGATAACTCCTCATATAGGCTGCATAATGTTGTGTTTAAGTGTTCAAGTCCCCCTCAATGATGTTTATGTTGGCCCAAAGGTACAATCCCCAAATTTATTTTGATGATTATAATACTCATGTAGTTATAAGGTACCAACTAAGTTCAAGTGTTTATAAGCTTATCAGGTTTAAGAGAAAAGATTGTGGTTTATTCTTCCTCAAAAGGAAGGATTTGAAGTAATCAAGTTGATTCAAGAAGGAATTCAACCTCAGATGATCAAAGCATGACCTTTAGAGAAGCCCTCTTAATGAAGACTTGAATAGAGTGTAACCCTTGTAAAAACATAGAATGTTTAAATTTTAGTATTGACTTGATGGCTCAAGATTCATACACTTGCATAATAAATCTTTTACTATACTTATACAAAAACATATTTCAAAAATTATATATTTTGACTCTCATTGTAGACAACTAAACATAGTTATCAACAGTTTTATAACAAAAGTTGTCGAAAGGCCTGGTGCAGAGCTGTCGTCAAGGTTTTATAGAGAGTTCAATTTATATTTTGGAGCTGTTGTCGACAGCTCTCTTGACCTGTTGAAAGTTGACACAGTGTTATGTCAATCAGCTGTCGACAGTTGAGCTCCACAATGACTAAAAATATAGTTGTTGCTCACTGAGCTGTCGACAGCCCAATAGGTCAGTCGAAATCCCTTTTATGCCATTTAGGCTATATTTCAAATAAAACAAGTTTTTCTCTCTTTAAACAGTTTTGTCTTATTTCCAAACACGTATATTTCACTTTATTAGAACTTTTTCAGTGTTTTAGTGACTGGTTTAGCTCTTTAATGATATTTACTTATTGCCTATATATATGGGTCATTATAGAGCAAGTTTTTATAGAAGTTTTTGAAATTAAAGTTTATAATGAAAAATCAAGTTTTTGCTTTTAAGTTTTAAGTTTCAAGAGCTCTCAATTTTTAATCAATCTTTGCAAGTTTTCAGCTATCAAGTTCAGTTTTCTCAACTAAATCTTCTCTCACAAAAACTTCTTAAGCTTTATTTCTCCACATAAAACTCTAGGAAGTTGTAAAGAAAGAGTTTGATATTTGTGGTTACCTTGAGCTTAATACTTTATTAGTTTAGTGCTGTCTCTTGTGTAGAAGATTGAAGAATTGGAATTGTGTACTCAGAGTCTTGTGTAGATCTTGTAGTCGTGGTACCTTTGTGGTGATCCTTAGTGGATAGTAAAAATCCTTTACATGGTGAAGGCGGGGATGTTAAGCAAGTTGCTTGAATCTCGAAACAAACATATTGTGCTTGTGATTGCCTTGTCTCTCATTCCTGCTTCTACTTTTATTCCTCAATTTATGCTCATACTTGTTCTTAACATTCTTATATTCATATTTAGTTTGTGTTACTATATTTCTCTATATCTATTGCTTATTGGATTATCGATTTTTCTCATATAAGCAAGAAGGCAATTGCATACCTCAACTTTTATTTAAAGAAATTAAGAGAAGAAGTTCTAGAGCCCTAGTTTAGAATTCAGTTTCACTTCTTACTTTGAGTTGACCATTTGAATTGTTTGCTTAAATTGTTACAATTTGTATTAGATTAGCATTATCACCTATTCACCCCCTCTAGGTGATTTCAAATTGGTATAGGAGGCGTTAGACTCTAGTTTTTGGTGTAACCACCTTAAAGAGATCCTCATTTGCTAATCATATTTTTTTTTGCTTCACACACTTACATCCATGACTGATAGTATCAACTCTCTTCCCAAGTTTGCTGGCCATAACTTCCCATATGGAAAGTTTAGATGACCGTATTTTCGCAATCTCTAGGAAGTCGAGTTGCAAAGACGGTATCCAAACCATTTAGTGTACCCAATGGTGATGAGGATATTTGGTCTGATATTGCCACTAAGGAGTTCGATGCTAAGGCATATTATGCCTTACTTCAAGCATTGCATGATGATGATATTACTAGGGTTATTCATTGCAAATTGCCTATAATATTTGGTCATATTTGATTGTTACTCATGAAAAAATATTACAAGTCAAGTGAGCTAAAATAAATCTCTTGCGTTCTGAATATGAAATTTTTTTCTATGAATGAGAATGATTCTATTGATGACATGGTTACCGAGTTTACTAAAATTACAAATGGTCTTACCTCTTTAGGTGATGAAATTGATAATGACCAAAAGGTGAGAAAGGTCATCTGAGCTCTTCCACTTTCAAGGAAGTCAAGGCTACAACATTGAAGGAGCTTAATGACAGAGAAGAGATGGAGCTCATTGGTCTTATTGGCAACCTTAAGACCCATGAGATGGAGAGAAAAGGTAGAGAAGAGAAGGCACCTCAAAAGAAGAAGACTCTTGCCTTCAAATCTACTCCTAGCATCTCCGACAAAGACAAAGAAAATGTTGATGAAGATCTTTTCCTCCTAGTAAAAAAATGTAAGGAGAATGCACAACAAGACTAAGTTTGGAAATAGAAAAAAATGGCAAGGGAATGTGATTGGAGTTCATTTTGCATTATTTTATGTCATCTTACCATGCTTTATGTCAATAAAAATAAGATTTTTATTGTTTTTCTTTCTTACTTTTCAGGTCCATTCTTTAATGGAGAAGAAGGCCAAAATTTTTAATTTTTCAAAGAAATAAAAGTGTTTTAAGGAGGCCACATCAAGAAAGCCCAATTCTGAAATGAACCAAGGCATATTCCCCGACATGTAGAAGCTCCAGCTGGGCACCTGTAGCATAACAGAATGACAGAGCAATCGCTGGCGCAACGCTAAGATGCTGCCGCAGAAACACGGCCCTAGCCGCGGATCTGCGGCACATCCTTTGCAGTTGATCAGGCGATTGATTTTAAGGCTAGTATGGGTCGCGATCAGCTCCTAAGACCTATAAAAGGACCCCCAGGACCTCTGTAAAATGGGGGGAGAGAATAGCATTTTGTTTAAGGAAAATAGTTAGGAGTTCTTTAGTTCTCTCTTTGTTCCTTTTGTAATTTTTAATTTTCTCCTTCTAGATTCAGAAAAGAGAGAAAGAGGGTGAGAGAGATCTATGTAATTGAAGAAGTGACAACTCCAATACAAAGGCTCAAGCTTTCCTTCCTCAAATCTTTCTTTCTCTATTGCATTTACTTTCAAAGCTTTTTACTTTCTTGCACTTATTTTTACCATGTATTTTTTCTTGTTTTTCTTTTCTATGGCTAACTAATCTCTTAACATGACTAACTAACTTCTAACACTACTAATTACTAACTCATGGGTGATTTCTAACTCATATGAATCATTGAATATTTTTATTTCTAGTCTTGTAATTAACAAGTCTTTTTATTCCCAATGAAGATGAGTAGTGTTTCAATTCTTAGTGAATGTTTTGTATCACCTCCACATGATTCATGTGGGCCTCATTTAGAGCCTTGTTTCTTGAACAAGTGCCTTGATGGAACATGAAGATGGATCACTTTAGTATGCTAACACTTATTGTACAAGCTTCTTTTTTCATGCTAGCTAACTATTACTTTGATGAATTAATGAAATCTTAGATTCTGTTTAGCATACCTAAAGTGTGAATACCTATGTTCCATTATTGAGAACCTATTAGGAGCCAATGATCCAAGGAGGCTACCTAGCCAAGCCAAGATGAGAACATATCCTCAATTTGGGACAACATATTGATTTGACAAAGCAAGATGGACTATTACCAATGAATCTACATGAGACATAAATCACCCAATGAGATTAGTAAATTAATAGTGTAGAATATTAGTTAGTCATGACTTTCTCTCCATCGAACTTTAAAACTCTTTTCTAAAACTTTCTTTTTTTCAACTTTACCATTTTTCATTCCATTTTCCTCGTGTCCGTTTTCCTTTTCTTAAACACTACAAAGATTCTTCACTTTCTTTCTACTTTATTTTGTTTGCCGATTTTTAAACAAAGAAGAACCTTCATTTTTCTTCTCAAAAACTTCAACATAAAAACTGTGAACGCTTTCATCACTAGCCCTCCCTGTGGATACGACCCGTTATAGCTTATGCTATGAACGGTAACTCGAAAGAGTAAAGTAAATCTTCACACATATCCAGAGTTTGAATATCAGCATGGGGACATAAACGGTTTACTCTGAACTCTTGCTCAATTCAGTTCCTCCTTCCGAACAAATTTTTAGCACCGTTGCCAGGGAGGACGACAGTTTTTATTGAGTTTTTGGAACTAAAACAAAATTTTTTTTCTCTGTTGCAGGTTACAGGTTGAGGAAACAGGAAAACAAGACTTGCAGTCACATATAAGTGGTATTGGGCCTCTTCTTTAGAAAGCAGAGACCAAGTACCCTCTGAATTACCGCATATTCTCAGCTCTGGCCACGAATCCATAGCAAGGAGGAGTTCACTACTCAATGTTTTTTGTTGTAGGGCTGCTTTCTTTGCAAAAATATAGCTTGCTGCAAAATTTATTTCTTATATGCCATTACCAGGATCCTGCTAATAAACCAACAGTAAAAAAATTTGTTGAAAAATCTAAAAATTGATTAGATGTTTGCATTCTAGGCACGTGTCTTTTCAATTCATTTACTTTACTGTTGAAGAGTGCTGGACCAAGGTATGTTCACATAGCATATTGAATAGGACTCATCTCTTGGTTGATTTAAATCGCTTTGAGTGAATCTTGTTTGCATACACTGTATACTTGCACAAATTGATTTTAAGGGCACCACCCCAATAACAAGATAAGGTGGGGATTTCATAACCCTTCCTTAGCCTAAAAACAACATTCTGAGCACTCACAGTCCCATGCTTTTAAATAAAAATTTATAGATGTTGGCCCTTAGGGACATCCGGACTTGATAAGAGATTAGCCGTGGTTGGAAATTATTTTAGATTCATATTCCGGTCAAATTATTGTCTAAGGTTGGGATTAAGAGGTTAAGCCTCGAAGATACCATGGTTTGGCATAATTAAGGCCCGTTTCTTATGCACGGATACCTCCCACAGAATTTTGCCCCCGCCTGGTTGATTATCTATGGTCTGATTCGAGCAACAACCTTCCTCGGGTAATCGACCAGTTAGGAGTTGTCTAGGTCCAGGGATCCTAGATAGCTTGGTGATTGTTTTTCTTTATTTTGTTTGTTATTTTCCTTTTTCGCTTGTTTGTTGCGTAAACTTTGTCTGTGATTGTGCATGCAAGAGTGGTACCGGGATCCTATTTCATCAAGACTTGTTAGGAATACTACACTTACACACACACCACTTTCCAATACAATTCCAATCATGACGAACCATATTTCTCTCCATGACAAGTTCTACCCAATTCAAACTTCACTTCCCTCATGCATTCTTCTACCTGAGGCGAATGGAAATAATTTTTAGCTAAAGCCTCATTTCATAAACAAACTCCCTAGGTTTCATGGCCTAGAATCTGAGGATACGTATTCTTCATTCGTGAGTTTGAAGAAGTATATTTGATGATGAGAATTCCCCAACTGGGGGAAGACACTGTTAGATTGAGGTTCATTCCCTTTGCGCTTAAGGATATGGCCAAGAAATGGCTATATAATCTGCCGGTTAGTTCCATTTCGTCATGGGATGATTTTGTCAAGGTCTTTTTAAGAAGTTCTACCCATCCATAAAACAGCCCTCATCAGAAAAAACATAATGCAGTTTAGGCAAGAAACAAATGAATCATTCTTGAAGTATTTTGAACGGTTTAAGAATTTATTAGCCCAATGTCCTTACCACTGAATAGAGAAGTGGCGACAGTGCCAAATTCTCTATGACAGATTAGACTACCAAACTAAGACCCTCCTTAAGACTATGTGTCAAGGGGAATTTTTGAAGAAAGATGAGGACTAGGGTTGGGACCTATATGAAGCTTTAGCAGAAAAAACCATTCAGTGGGAGTCTTGTCCTGAGAAAACTAACTCCACTACTTTCAGAACCGGTATGCATTCAATTGAATCCTCTATAGCTGTTGAGGTAAAAATAACACAATTGATGAGGAGGCTAGAACTACTCGAGGTTAGGGAACCCAATTCAATGAACCAGGTCATCCCAACACCAGCGATCAATCGGGGTTGTACCTATTGTCATGCTCTCACTCATCTGTTTGAGGAGTGTCCTATTTACCAAGCTCAAATGTTTTCTGAAAACATGAATGCAGCATATGCCAGACCCAACTATAATCCATACTTCAAAACATACAACTCGGCTGGAGGAACCATCCAAATTTCTCATGGAGTCAGTCTGGTCCTGAGCAACCAAGGCAACAACTTTCACACCAATACCCTGCTCAGTCTCATCAACCCAGTTTCCACCAGAGTCAATCGAATTTCCAATCGAATTACGAACATAACTTCTAGCCCACGTACTAGCAACAATAGCCATAGAATCATCTAAATGAAAAATGTCAGATTTGGAAAGAATGATTGAAACCTTGTATAAAACCCAGGCCTCAATGATGAACAACCATAACCAAGCTATTAATAGGTTAGAGGTTTAAATAGGTCAACTGGCTAACTCATTAAATGAAAGACAAAAGGAAACACTGCCCAGTCAGCCATTGCCTAACCCTAAGAACCCCTTCCTATTTATGAAGCTGAAGACATAAGTTCAAAACAATGCAACACTGTTCATATCTTGAGATCTGGAAAACAAGTTGACAATCAGGTTTCTAGTCATCCTATTCCTAACAAATCAGTGTTAAATTCTCCTGCAACTGTACCACAAACTCAAAATGATCCAAATGACTTATCCTCAAGTTCACACCATCAACCTCTAAGTCCAATGATAAAAACAAAACAGATGAGCAACCTTACAAGCCTATTGTGCCATTTCCTAATAGGCTAGCAAACAACAAGACTAATACTCAAATGGAGAAGATTAGGGAAATATTCAATCAGGTTCAAATCAATGTGCCCCTTCTTGATGCCATACAACAAGTCCCTTTATATGCAAAATTTTTAAAAGATATGTGCACCAAGAAAAGAAAAATAAATGTTCTAAAGAAGGTCTTCCTTACATCAAACATAAGTGAGTTGTTAACCGGGCCCATTCCTGTGAAACAAAGACCCTGGGAGTCCAATCATTTCATGTATCATAGGGCAGACCACAATAAACTGGGCCTTACTTGATCTAGGAGCCAACATCAATTTGCTTCCCTTTTCTGTGTATCAGCAAATCGGGCTGGGCAACCTCTGTCCAATCAGAGTTACTATACAATTGGCTGACCGATCTGTAAAGATTCCCAAGGAGGAGATTACAAATGTCCTAATACAGATCAGGGAATTCATTTACCTCGTGGATTTCATCATTTTGGAGACACAACCCGTACAAAATCTAAAAGCTCAAATCCCGGTCATTTTAAGACGACCCTTCCTAGCCACTGCAAATGCCATCATAAATTGTAGGAATGGGTCGATGTGTTTGACTTACGGAGATATGATGAAAGAGGCAAATGTTTTCCACTTGGGAAAACAATCTCATGACTTGGATGACTAGTCTTACGAAGTGAACTTGATTGAAGGATTGACAAGTGAACACGAAGCAGAGATGGAGTATGAGTTTGACAATGAATTCAATTTGGAGTCCAATGACTTCAATCTTGACCAAATCATTGAATCCACAGTGGAGTGGGCAACAAACGCAACCCTATCCTTCCCTTATAAGAGGAACAGCCATTGATAGATCACGTCCCCTCTTTCGAGCTTAAAGTTCTTCCTAGTCATCTCAAGTACTAGTACTTGGGTGAAAAAGAAGCTTTTCCCGTGAAAATAAAATCTCATCTTATGGAACAATAAGAAGAGGATCTTCTTGCGGTGCAGAGAGAAGATCGAGAGGCCATTGGTTGGACCATGACTGATATAAAGGGGATCAGTCCATCCATTGTACAACACTAGATTCACTTAACAGAAGAGGCAAAACCAAAGCGCGACCTACAGCGTCGACTAAACCCAATCAAGCAAAAGGCTGTCCTAGCTAAAATTGTGAAGTTATTAGACAATGGGATTATTTATCCCATATCGATAGCCAATGGGTTAGTCCAGTCCACGCTGTGCCAAAGAAAACAGGCTTTACCGTGGTAGAAAATGATAAGAAAGAATTATTACTAATTCGTCTTCCAACAAAGATTCGAGTCTGCATTGATTATCGAAAATTGAACGCTGCCACATGTAAAGGCCACTTCCCTCTTTCATTCATAGACCAAATGCTCGAGAGATTTGCTGGACACGAGTATTATTGTTTTCTGGATGGATATTCAGGATACAATCAAATTCCAATTGCTCCCAAGGATCAAGAAAAAATGACTTTCACCTGTCCCATTGGAACGTGCATATAGACAAATGCCCTTTGGTCTATGCAATGCTCCCGCAACGTTCTAACATTGCATGCTTAGTCTCTTTTCGGACATGGTGGAAAAATTTCTCAAAATTTTTATGGATGATTTCTCTATATACGGCGATTCCTTTGACCAGTGCCTGCATCATCTGAAGCTGGTTTTACAAAGATGCATGGAGAAAAACTTGACACTCAACTAGGAGAAGTGTCATTTTATGGTCAAGCAAGGAATTATCCTGGGGCATGAAATTTCAAACATAGGACTTGAGGTTGATAGATCAAAGGTGAAAGTGATAGCAAAGCTCCCTGAACCAAAAAGCCTAAAAGACATTAGATCATTTCTAGGGCACACTTGAAAATACACCTAGAAGGAGGTGAATAGGGTGCATGGCTAATCTAATGACAAATGATGCGGAATTAAAAATAAATTGCAACACACTAAGTGTAACAAAAGAGTGTAGCTGAATTCCAGGTGAAAGGCTCTGGACTATCTCCTCTAAATTCCTCTAAATAAGAGTTGACGTGCTATGTAAAGCTCTCTTGGTTCAACAATAATGAGGCACAAAAATAATACCAAGCATATAAGTATGATATGAACAATATGAAATAATACATGATATAAGAGAGAGAGTTAAGAGATAGTGGATCAAACACAAGCACAAAGATATGTTTCGAGGTTCAAGCAACCAGCTCTACGTCCCCACCTTCACACAGAAGGATTTCCACTAATGCGTCCACACAGGGAACCTCCACTGAGGATTTGGATAATACAAATTTGGAGTATACAACTCCTGTCTCAAACAATAACAACCTCTACACAAGAGGCAAGTCACAACAACAATCACCGCTCACTAGAGGGATAAGGCACTAAGTCAAACAAGGATCACCTCTACACTTAGAGGGAAAGGTACAAAGCCAAATCAATCACAATCACCTCTACACTTAGAGGGATACCAACACAGCCTCCACAATCACCTCTACACAAGAGGGATAACAACAAACCTAAATAAAAAGGTTTACAACTCTTGGTGGTCTCAACAAACCACAAACCAATTTTCCTACAAAACAAAATCCTATAGATAGGATAGAGATGATAGCTCAAGTGTGAGAAAACTAAGTGTTTGGAAAACAAATCACAAAGAAAAACACTTGGGAAAAACTTTAGAATGAAATAGAAATGAAGATCAAAACAATTTCCTAAAGACTCTCTTTTTCTTTGAATTTTCAACACTTTAAAACAAATAAAGATAAAATCTTTTGACACAAAAAACTCTTTTAAAAACTTTGTTGTTAAACACTTGTAAAGATGGGGAAATTGCTCTCTAAAAACTTGTTTAAAACAACTCAAGAGAAGGTATATATATAGTCTCTAAAAAATTTACCCATTGGCAGTCTGTAAAGGTCAAAAATGACTTTCCGGTCGACTGCCCGGTCGACCGGTGCAACGGTCATATTTATGACCGTTGTGCCTCCGGTCGACCGACCATAGCCATCAGTCGACCGGCCAGCACCCGATAGTTGGGTGCTCTAAGCCGGTCGACCGCGCGGTCGACCGGCCTTCATGGCTGGCCTTGTGCACGTTTCTTGTGCATATCGGTCAACCGGTCTGATCGACCGACCACTGGTCCGGTTGACCGGCTCGGTCGACCGCCAGCCGATCTGGCTGGGGATTTAGGGTATTGAAAACTTGTCTTTTAATTTCAATTAAATCTCATAAAATCACATAAATTCTACAAAAATAAGTTCTTATAAGATCTTTGAATACCAAACACGTGTGACCAAAAATCAACACATATTACAAACTATTTGAACCATTTTTGTGATATTGAAATTTGTCTTAAACACAAAATCCGTATTTTTTAAAACTTGGATTTTTGAAATGAAAAATCGTTTTCTCCTAAACTCATATGGATACAAAAACATGATATTGAAACAAATTTGTAACATATTGTATATGGATAGAATCCAACATACATATAAGATATATCTATATTTTTGACATGAAATCCAAAACCGATTAAACCGAAAATCAAAACCAATAAACTTTAAACTTGTGTGTGTATGTGAACTTCATCATATTAACACTATCTACCTTTACATAAGATCTAAACATAAGCTAAATACAAACCGAAGTCTTCTTGTCTCACAGTCGACTCGATCAAAACGCGATGCAACGAGCTTGACTCCATCCGAGTGCTAGGTGTGATCTTGACGCACGAGCTCTTGAATCAATTTTTGTTAGCCTTAAAACTCTTTTATTAAAGCTAATCACTTACTAATATCTTGGTCAACAACTGAAACTTTATAGACGGAAGATTATTAATAAACTATAACTACATAAGTTAATCATCATCAAAACTAGAGTGAAGGGCCTCTGGGGCACCAATCTCTCCCTTTTTGATGATGACAAAACTCATGGAATTATATATGCATGGATTAAAGTTAAGCTTCATAGAAGCTCCCTTTTAACTCATGCATAGCAATAAACATAAAGATATTCAATAATGTTCATAAACCAAACAACATGTATACGCATAAATGAGGAAATAAATATAAATAAACTCACCAAATACTTCTCACCTGTATAAATACTTCTCCCCTTTTTGTACAAATACTTCTCCCCTTTTTACATAAACAAAACATATATGTATTATACAAGAAAATAAACATGCATATATAAACTCTCAAAATTCTTCTCCCCCTTTTGTCAATTCATCAACAAAGGGGAGAAAACAAATCAAATAATAAAGATATATATGCGATATACATTCATGAAGAGGAGAGACGTAAAGTTAACTCCCCCTGCATAAATGCATTACATGAAAAAGAGATGACTAAACCCTAATCATACAATGCATAATATATAATGTATAAAAGAAGATGTGAAGCTCCCTCTACATATGTGTAAGACAAGAGAAGAGAGGTCAAGCTCCTCAATATGAATCTATATATAGAGAAGATGTTAAGCTTCCCTTGCATATAAGCAATACATATCAAAACATTATGATACCAATTGAAAAATATACCAATTTATGATAAAGTTATATATCGAAACATTATGATACCAATTTATGATACCAATTGAAAATAAACAAAATCTTTAAGAAACCAAAAGATACCAATGAAAATATCTTGTAAATTTGTGGTACCAACAGAAAAAAAAACATTATACGTTTTTGATATGAATTGAAATATATATTGTAAATTTTGATACCAATTAAAAGTAAAAACCAATTGAAAATACAAACCAAATTTTTTAGAATACAAATCATTTTACAATAAAGATGCCAAATTGAGAATAAAACCATCCAACCCCCCTTAATGTTGGTAGGGGTTTTCAAAAATAAGTTTAAAAATAGTTTAAACATGTTTGAAAAACTCTACAAAGTGAAGAATATGAACTAGTTTAAGATAATTTTGAAATAACTAGTTATAAATTCTTCAAAATATGAAACCAAATCATATATTCATGAAGCATGCATCTTACACAAAATTGACACTCAAGATATATAAAACTCAACAAAGTACTCATAAAATAAAGTAATGAGTAAACACGAATAATGTGAGTGTAAAAGAATCATATGAAAAGCATAATCATGGAAATAGGTAATAAAGCTCATGAAAATCATTAAAACTAAATAGATTTCAAGGTATATGTATGTTTTGTCTAAACTAGAAGTATACATACATATCCAAACACAACTGAGTCCATAATCAAAATTTGCATGAAAAGCAATTGACTCTAGGATAGATATGCATATCTAATAGTTTTAACAAAATTATCATATACATGAAGCTGAACACATTATCATGAAAACATGTATAAAATGGGGAATACAAGTTTAAAATGTAAGATCATCAAAACTAGGCTATACAAGTACATCTAATGGGTACAAATGAGCAATTAAGTACAAACATACAATAATCAACTGTGGCTCACTAGATGTACAAGTATGTACAAATTTTAATGAAAACTACATCTAAACAAGTAATCAAAACATGAAGCATAAAATAAGACATAAACCAATACGATCATTAGGCTAAATGCACATGTTTTAGAGTTATGATATACACAATAGTTAAACTATAGTGAGAATACAAAATATGAATCCATATGAACATGGGTGTATCGCAATTACTTACATGTATGTCATAAGCCTAATTATCATGGCGTTTAACATAATGAGCATTAAAATATGACATGCTAAAAATCAATAATCTAAAAGCATGTAAACATAAATGGGAGTTAGAGATAGTTACCAAAACTATTAGGGCTTATCTCTAGGTCTCTAAACCATGGTGGTCCCCCACCAAACTTCCTTGCAAGTGATGCATCTAAAATTGTCACTATTTAGCTCGGAATGCATCTACCATCAAGGCACCAATACCTCTCATGTCATTAGAGAGCCCACACCTGCATCAAATAAAATAGGGGTGGATTTTGGTACCCATACTCTATTGGGTCCATGGGGGTTAGCACCTTTCCTAACCCAAATAAATTTATTTGTAAAATTTGAAGTATTTAGTCTATCATAACAAAATTTTGCAAGGTAGCCCTTTCGTCCACAATGTGTACAAGTGTACACATGAGAATACATAGTGTTATGTGTATGAACCTGAGAAGCATGTGTATGCCGTGGTTTATGTGCATGCATAGGAGGAGCATGTTTCTTGTGAAACATGGTTCTAACTGTGTGTGGTTCATGGCACATTGGCTCAAAGTGGAGCCCAAACAATCAACACTCTTCTTTAAAGCACATATATCAGTTTCAATAATAGAAGAAGAAGTAGAACATGCAATACTAGATGATGAAACTATATTAGCATGGCAAACTTGTGAAGACAAATTATTTTTCAAAGTTTTATTATCCTTTGAAACTAAATCAATTCTTTTGAAATAGAAGCAATTTTATTTTTCAAAGAGTTGTTTTCTTTTAAAATAAAATTAAGTTTGAAGATAGAACTTCATTTCCTTCAAAACAATATTGCAATCATTTTTATTTTTTAAATATTCATTTTCTTTTAAAACAAGGTCAAGTTGGGTTTTCAAGGAATCCCTTTCACTTGAAATCTCAACCTCTTTTGTAAAATCACATTAAGTTTTGAAAACAAATCCTTATTTTCTTCTTTTAATTTAAGACTTTACTTTTTCAAAATTTTATATTTTTTAATAGATTTTCACAAACAATAGATAGTTCTTCATTAAAAGCATCTGTATCCATGTAATCATCACAAGAAGAACTAGCACTATCATCTAGTTGAGTTTCCGAGTTTACCTCAAGGGAGTCATTCCCTTGGACCTGTAGCAAGGTTGGTTGGACTCTCTCCACTAGATTCCTCCTCCACATATTTCGTCGTTTGAAGCATGGAGAGGTCAAAGTGTTCCACACTGCAAAAGCAGAATCACAAAGAGAAACCATAGATAAATATTCTTTGATAAGTGTGTTTCTAAGTGCCATTAGAGCAGGTGCATTGGCCTCTATATGCTTGCTATTACCAAGATAAGATTTCTTGGTAGCGGTAAGGAAAACATGCATTCCTAGGATTTTAAGGTACACACTCATCTTATATTTTCACATATTAATGTTGATGACATCATACAGGGTCAAGAAATCCATGAGAGTATAAACAGATAAGTGTGCAAATGCAAAACTAGATTAGCTAGGCAAGATCTCACTCCTAGGCGGT